>JAJPUD010011193.1:4951-56039 GCA_023553655.1 Myrmecobius fasciatus | reverse complement strand
AATTTGCATTTCTCTGATCAATAGTGATTTGGAGCACCTTTTCATGTGACCAGAAATAGTTTCAATTTCTTCATCTGAAAATTGTCTGTTCATATCTTTTGACCATTTATCCATTGGAGAATGGCTTGAATTCTTATATATTTGAGTCAATTCTCTATATATTTTAGAAATGAGGCCTTTATCAGAACCTTTGGATGTAAAAATATTTTCCCAGTTTACTGCTACCCTTCTAATCTTGTCTGCATTTATTTTGTTTGTACAAAAACTTTTTAACTTGATATAGTCAATCTTATCTATTTTGTGATTAACGATGACCTCTAGTTCTTCTTTGGTCACAAATTCCTTCCCCCTCCACAGGTCTGAGAGGTAAACCATCCTACATTGTTCTAATTTGTTTATAATATCATTCTTTATGCCTAGATCATAAATCCATTTTGACCTTATCTTGGTATATGGTGTTAGGTGTGGGTCAATTCCTAATTTCTTCCATACTAGTTTCCAATTATCCCAGCAGTTTTTGTCAAATAGTGAGTTTTTATCCCCAAAACTGGGGTCTTTGGGTTTATCAAACACTAGATTACAATTGTCATTGAGTATTTTGTCCTGTGAACCTAACCTATTCCACTGATCCACCACTCTATTTCTTATCCAATACCAAATGGTTTTGGTGACCACTGCTTTATAATATAGTTTTAGATCTGGTGCAGCTAGGCCACCCTCATTTGCATTTTTTTCATTAATTCCCTTGAAATTCTTGACCTTTTGTTTTTCCAGATGAATTTTGTTGTTATTTTTTCTAGGTCAGTTAAATAATCTCTTGGGAGTTTGATTGGTATAGCACTAAATAGATAGATTAGTTTAGGTAGTATTGCCATCTTTATTATATTCGCTCGACCTATCCAAGAGCACTTGATGTTTTTCCAATTGTTTAGATCTGACTTTATTTGTGTGGAGAGTGTTTTGTAGTTGATTCCACATTTTTTAAAAAGTCTATCATAAAGTCTACATATTACTTTCAAAACTATACTGCTTTTCTGTGCTTCCTCCTAAGTTTCCAGTTTCTTTTAAAATGTTTTAATGACACTATTTTATATTTCATCAGCATTGTTAACTCTCCCTCTTTCTAACTAATAAAATGAAAGAAAAACATAAATAAAACTTGCAACAAATAAGCACAACCAAGCAAAATGAATCCACACAGATGTCATGTCCAAGAATGTTTGTCTCTTTCTGCTCCTTGAATCCATTGCTTCTCTGTCAAAGGACAACCTGCTTAATCAGAAGTCTTCTGGAGACATAGTTGATCATTATATTAATTGAGTTTTTACATATTTCAAAATTGTTTTTCTTTATAATAGTGTTATTTTTGTAGGAATTGTTTTCCTGGTTTCATTCACTTAACTACATCAGTTCATACTACCCAAGATTCTCTGTCATAATTCTTTCATCTTTAGTACTTTCCATCACATTCATTCGTACATTAATCAGCCATTCTCCTACACTTACATTCCTCTTCCCCTTAAATTTTAGTCCTCTTTTCTTTCCTTATACTCCCTTCCTGTCATTAGAATATTTCTTCATGGTTTTTTTGGGTCACAGTGCCCTACCTTGTAAAGTGAAGGGTGAGACTAAATGGCCTTCCAGCGCTAGATCTATGATCTAAGGATATTGGTATTCTTAGTATCCATGCCATGGGATGATCATTAAAGCAAGGCTTTGAGAGTGGTTTCACATTAGGGGGAAATTCCTTTACATGTTTCAGAGAATTTTTTAAAATGAGGTATTAATATTTCAGGCTGAGATGTGTCTATATCTTCCTGAAGAAAACAGCATCATTAATGCTGGCTGTCCAGAATGTATCCATAGTAACCCATTAAAATGGGTATTAATCTGTCTATAAAAGGAGAGCACTTTAATTATGTTGTTGTCTATATAATGCTTTTGATTTTTCTGTTTTTCAAATTCTCCCTAAAATGAAAGAGCTGATTTGTTGCCACTGCTATGAATTTTCTTTACTTGCAAAGTTCAAGGGGGAAATTTTTCCCTTCAGAAATCAGAAGATAGAACTATGGCATGCAAATATATAATGTTTACACTTACGGAAAATATTATTGTATGGCTGGAAATCTAGCATTATATCTATTTCTTTGTATCAGTAATAAGGGGAAATGCCTACTATGTTACAGATGAAGAAGCTGAGACTCAAATCTCAGTGGCTTGTTCATGTTGAGTTATGTTTAGTAAGTGACAAAATGGTATTTGAACTTAAGTCTTTAGACCCCCAAGTTCTTTCAGACAGCATAGATGTATTCTGGAAGCTCCATTCATGTAGCCTCAGAAACATGACTATAACAAAAAAAACTCTGCTGGCGTCTTGCAAGAGCCACATTGGTATATAAGATATGCCAGGCCAGCTCCAGACTCATCTTGGTATCTGTATTAAGCATCTTGGTATCTATATTAAAATCAATATTAAAAATAACTAGCATCAAATCCTGACAAAGGGATTTTACTCATAGAATATTGACTGGGACTGGATTCTGATCATCGCCCCTCAACATAGTATTTTCCCTATTCTATAATGTCCTTGTTAGGTAACATTGTACTTTATTGTTATTTCTGGCATAGCGCCATAAAGATAGGGACTAAACTTTGTATTCCCAATCTTCATCCTTAGTACCTATTGTAATGCTACTCAGGCAGTGGACATTTAATGATTACTTATTGATTGAATGTTGTTTATAATGGAGATTTCCAGGGAGTAGGGAATTTCCAGGAAGTAGTTAGGAGGAAGTAATGTAGATTCCTGTGTTTTTAGTGTTTTTTTTTTTAACTTTAGTTTGTGAAGGCTTCATTCCTCACTTGAAGTTAATAGTAGATGAAGAGCCTTTTTTTTTCCCAAAACTTTACTACTTCAGTATTGTTTACATGAAATCAAACATGAGGCTGAAATTAGTTTTTGGAATAGACCATCTGGGCCTATGATTTCATGGGGAATTCCCAGTGTGGGTTCATCCTCCCCATAGCAAATTATTAGCCTGTTACACTAGGCAAGGGAAAATGAGTTCACTCTGACAACATAGCTCAGTGCCTAGCACCTAATAAATATTTATTGATTAATTATTTTCAGGATGCAGGACTAGAACTAGTCTTCTTGCCTTAATCTAGCTCTTTCTCCTGTGTTATGCTGCTTCAATTGATGACTGATTCAAAAATGAAACCTTGATTTCTTAAATGAATTTTATACCAAAATCAGATACTTTAAAACAGCAGGATTTAGCTAAATTGGTAAAACTTTCATTTTCTTGACACATTTTCCTCCTTGGATATTTGTAACCATGTGATGTGTTAATTGAAACAAATGGACATTTTTACACTTGGCTGTCAGGAAGTCATTGAAGGTGTCAGAAGTTGAATAAAGCTTCTAAGAGTTAGCAGGGATAACTTTACTTTGACCTTTGGATAAAGCTCAAAGTCAGTTCACCCTTAGAACAGAAATTATAATAGGTGTCAGTACATGTACTTACCCTTATTCTCTGTCATGGACAGCCTCTGTAGAAGGTGATAAAAACATCTGGCAGCAGGAAGTGAACTCATCTAGCTGGGACTGGTTTGGGCAAGTTACTGGAAATAACTGCAATCTCTGCCCTAAGTTGGATTCTCTTATTAGAACAATAATCTTTGGGGTTAGTGTGGGGCAGCAGTGGCCTAGTAAATACAGCTGGCCTTAAAAGTCAGTGTGTGCCTTACAACTCTTTTATCTCAGCTCCTAAGGCTATCAGTTGTAGAGAAATCACTGCCCTGATAGGGATAAGCAGAGAGGGAGTCTCCTCAGCCTCTCCCAATGAAAGCACAGGTCGAGGGTCCCTAACTCTTTCCTTCCTAGGGTAGAGTTCATGATCGAAAGGGTCTTTCTAGACCTGAGTTCAAATGCAGCTTCAGATGCTGTGCGATCCTGGATAAGGCATTCGCAACCTCTGCCTGCCTCTGTTTCTTCATCTGTCAAATAGGGATAATAATTACTTAACTCCCAGGCTTGTTGGAACAGTATTTGTAAAGCATTTTGTAAACCCAGAGGGCTGTATAAATGTTAGATGTTACCTACATGATCCACTGTCACCTTGAATTTAGTACAAGATAGGACTTACCCCAGAAGCCATCTAGGGAAATTACCAGAAGTGTCAGAAAGACTTGCTTCTGCTTATGACATGGTGCCAGCCCATAGGCTCTAAAGGCTATAAAGTTCCAGGAATATTATTAGTAGTAATAGGATTGAGCAAAGACAATTATATGCGTTAGCTAAGAGTCACACTTTGGGGAGTGGTAACAGAAGAAAGAAGCAGTATCATGACGCTTGCCTTCTCATCAGTCTGGGATTTTCCATTCTTCCATGCCATCATAATAATACTTCCAAACATCCTCGATTTCATTGGGGATTGATTTGTAACTGCACTGCATCTGAAAAAGGTCTTCATGAGTTGCATTGGCCAAAACAAACAAAGGAATTCTTTCTTCCCTGCTAATGAACTTCTCTAAACTTAAGTGACAGACATCTGGGCTCTTCTAGCTTGGTAGTAGCTGCCAGAGATCATTTGATTCCTCTATCATAATCTTTGAGAATTCAAGGTTTTCTCTCTGTCATGTTGAGGCATCTCAAAAGGGCCTCAGTGAAAATGGTAGTGAGGTAATAGGAAAAAGGGATATTGATAGGTAGATATAAATATAAATTTATGATGGCGAACTTTAAAACACAATAGAATTTTAGCTAAGTGTCTTCCACATATCATCTCACTTGATCTTCACCACAACCAGCTTAGTGGTATAGTGGATAATAGAATACTGGCCTGGGAATCGGGAAGAACTGACTTCACAGCTGGCCTCAGACACTGACTCTGTGATCCTGGCAATTAATGCTCTTGATGGTCTGCAGACATTATGAAAGTGAAAGACACATGGAACAACTAGAATATACCCAACAACCTGATAGATTAGTTTCAGCTTTCCTGTCCTTATTAAGGCCAGGTCTTCACAGCTATAGTTATTCACGTAACTTAAATGTTGAGAAAATGCTAAGGAACAAGGTGAAATGGGTTTGTTTATCTTTAATGGAGTATATTCTAAATTTAAATATCTTTGTATTACCTCAATTTTCTGAAATGCTAAAATGGGGATAAGAATATCATCTATTTCCCAGGACTGTTGTGAGAATAAAGTAAGATAATATTTATAAAACATTTTAAGATGATATATAATATTATGTAATACTATAATAATGACATATAATATATAGCAATTAGTAACAACCCTTTGAGAGGAAAAGCTTGGCAGCATTATATAATAGCACTTTAAGGTTTCCAAAGCATTATATATATGCATTTCATCTTCAGACTCTTTGATGTAAATACTATTATTATCCCCATTTTACAGATGAGCAAATTGAGGCTGACTTGTCCAGGTTCACATAGATAGTAAGTGTGAAAGGTAGGATTCTTCTTCCCAACTCCAAACTAATGCATTTCAACTACTTTTTGGAAAGCTTTGTCCATTTTCATCACTTTTTATTTTGTTGGCTTGGCCTACCCAAGAGTAATTAACATTTACTCAATTATTTAGATGTGCAAACTTCTTGTGTGTATCTTGACAGACTCCCAAATATTTTATACTTTCTATAATTATCTTAATAAGAAATAGTTTCTCTTCCTGTTTCCTCCTGCTGGATTTTTTTGGTAATATACAAAAATGTTGATGATTTGTATGGGTTTAATTTGAAGTTCATCTATTTCATTTAGATCATGAGTTTTATTGGCATGTAATTGTACTAGGGACTGGGGGAGTTCCTAATAGTTTTTTGGTTTTGTTTTTTTGCTTTTTCCTGAGGCAACTGAAGTCAAGTGACTTGCCCAGGGTCACACAGCTAGGACATGTTAAGTGTTTGAGATCAGATTTGAATTCAGGTCCTCCTGACTTCAGGGGTGGTGCTCTATCCACTGTGCCATCTATCTGCCCTTCCTAATAGTTTTTAAAATTTCTTTTTCATTGATTATAAATTCATCCTTTTCATTTTTGACACTAGTAATTTGGAGTTTTTCATTCTATAAATTTTGTTAAAAATATCTTTTTAAAACTTTTTAATTATAATTTTTTCAATCAATAAAATTCTACTTTTTTTCTTTCCAATTCCAACTCCTTACTACCCAAATGAGAATGAAAGAAAAACAAAACCCTCATTACAAACATATATGGTCAAACAAAACAAATGGCTTTGTTAGCCAGGTACCAAAAAATATTTGTCCTGTTCTGGATTCTAAGTCTTTCATCTCTCCGTCACAAGGCAAATATCACTTTCATGTAAAAAGGGATCTAGTGTGTAGTGAGGCCTGTCATTGTGTGGCTCGAATGGGGCGGAATAGACATCTCAAGTCCTTCTTCCCCCTACTCTTCTCCAAGGGAGGTTATAATTCTTGCTAGGATGGAACTGAAAGTTAAGGTCAGAGGCTACCACTCTTGCTTTACTCAGAGAATTGAGTACCTGGCTAGAATAATATCTCTCAGCTCTCTTAAATATTATTAGTTTAGGGGATATGGTCGGATTGCATCTAGCTTCTGGTCATTTTGTCATTTTGTGGGGAAAGGGAGACCCCAACATCTATATCTAAGCTTTGACCTATTTCCCACCAAATATCAGTTATATAAGAACTACTGCAAACTCCCCTTGATTCTGGGATTCTACTCTGGTTATTCCACTGTAGGTTTCAGCTTGGATTGGAGGATAGAATACAGTTTGTACTCTGCTCCTGGAGTCAGTGTCCCACAACTTGGCTTCTGACCTTGTTTATTGATCAGTAGAGAGTTAGTGCCTATGACTCCTCTTTTTATGTGACCCCTAGTCACAGCTGTCCACAGAGGCAGCTAGGTGACACAGGGGATAGAGCGTTGGGCCTAAAGTCACTAGCTGTGTGACCCTGGGCAAGTCATTCAATCCTGTTTGCCTCAGTTTCCTTATCTGAAAAATGAGCTGGAGAAGGAAATGGCAAACCACTTCAATATCTCTGCCAAGAAAATTCCAAATGGAGTCACAAAGAATCAGATGCAACTGAACAACAAAGTCACAGATCTGTTCAGTCCACCCTGGACTGTGATCAGAATTGGATCAGGACAGAGCTGCCAGATGGAATCCCTTCCTGCATCCTGCACTAGTGCAGAGACTTTCCAGGACTTCTAC
Source organism: Myrmecobius fasciatus (assembly GCA_023553655.1). Classification (NCBI taxonomy): domain Eukaryota; kingdom Metazoa; phylum Chordata; class Mammalia; order Dasyuromorphia; family Myrmecobiidae; genus Myrmecobius; species Myrmecobius fasciatus. The sequence continues at coordinate 48,817 of JAJPUD010011193.1, read as the reverse complement.
CTGTCTCAATACTCTTTCAGTCCCTGGGAGCTAGAAAGTTCTGTGTGTTGAGCTGAGTTCCTGGCTAATTCTAGCCTAGCCTGACTTGGGCTTTCCAACCCATAATGACTGACTATCACTTTTTTCTTGTGTTTCCAATCAAGTTTCAGTCTCATGCATTTTCTAGAACATTGTGGAGGAGGCCTAGTGGAGCCTCCATATTACTCTACTATTTCAACCCAGCCCCTTCCCAAGTGATCTTTTCAGTTCTTAATAATTATAATTCCTTGATAGGCTGCAGACATTATGGAAGTGAGAGACACATGGAACAACTAGAATACACCCAACAAGCTGATAAATTAGTTTCAGCTTTTCTGCCTTTCTCCTCATTAAGGCTGGGTCTTCACAGCTATAGTTATTCAGGTAATTCAGGAATACTCTTTTCTTCCCCCTCAACTATTGAGGAAATGCTAAGGAATGAGGTGAAATGGATTTGCTTGTCTTTAATGGGGTTGTATGCTAAAGCAGTTATATGTGCAATTCTGTTTGCTTTTAAAAAATAAACTAGCAAAGGTGACATTAATATGAATATAATAACATATTAATACATAATAAAATATATTAATATTTAACTTTGGGTGCCCATTCCTTTTTTTTCCCCTGAGGCAATGGGGTTAAGTGACTTGCCCAGGTCACACAGCTAGGAAGTGTTAAATGTCTGGAGCCAGATTTGAATTCAGGATCTCCTGACTTCAGGGCTAGTGCTCTATTCACTCTACCATCTAGCTGCCCCAAGTCCACTCCTTTAAAGCCCTAAACTACTATGATCAAATAAATGAATCCACTATGATCAAATAAATAATTAGTTATGTTAACATTTTGTGATAGGACATTATTTCATTTGGCAATCTTTGATATGGTTTCAACTTAATATTTGGTAAAAGCCATTGTCTGGAAATCTAAAAATTTTAAATTTACCTTATACATTGACCTATTCCAAATCAAAATTAATATTAAGAGAAACTATGATTGCCTCATCTTACAAAGCTTGCTTTTAACAGAATTAGCCACTGGGCTGCAAGGCACAATGTTCTGTTGGATCCTGTTCTCTTCAGGCCTTTTTATTGTCCAGGTCATAAATTCTTCATGCCTTCTATGTAAAATAATCCTATAGATAAGTTATAGCAAATAGAGAAGATAAAATTTTATTAGTCAATCCAATGTGATCATTTTCTTATAAACAATTATTTTTACTTACTGGAGCTATAATTTAAAAGGTTTGATGATGATATGTTGAAAATAGGGCTTTGTGTAGGGCATACTTTCAGGTTCTTTCTACTCTAGTGACCAGATTATTCACTATTAAATTATGTTTTTGTTGATACAGAAAGCACAGTGGATATGCTGTACAGTTTTGCCAAGTGTGCAGGATTGGATCTTATCTTTGGCATCAATGCCTTAATGAGAAAAAGTAATTTGCAGTGGGACAGCTCAAATGCCAAATTATTCTTGGATTATTGTACCTCCCAGAAGTATGACATTTCCTGGGAACTAGGCAATGGTAAGTACACTTATCATTTCATTCATTAAGGAATACTCTTATTATTATTATATTTTTTCCCAATTACATGTTGAAACCATTTTTTGACATTTAAAACAACTTTTCAGTTCTAAATTCTATCATTCCTGGACATGGCTCTCTTCAACAATGAAATGTTTCAAACCACCTCCAATTGTTCACTGAAGAAAGCCATATACACCCAGAGAGAGGGATGCGAAATGTGGACCACAACATAACATTCTCATACTCCTTGATTGATGTTTGCTTACATTGTGTTTCCTTTATCTGATATATCTTTTGTGTAGATAAGATTTTTCTTGCACAACAATGATAAGTTTGGAAATATGTATACATATATTCAATTTGCCAATATTTTAACATAATTAACATGTAGTGGATATCCTGCCATCTAGGGGAGGGGTGGGGAGTTGGGGGGAAAAATTTGTAACGGAAAGCTATGTAAGGGTTATTGTTGAAGAATTACCCACGCATATGTTATGCAAATAAAATAAAATTTAAAATAAATAAATAAATAAATAAATTCTATCATTCCTTCCTTCTTTTGCATCATATAACACAATTTGCTTAATTACAATAAGATCCAGAACTTACATAACTCCTGTGTTTTTTACATTTTATCCCCACAAAACCCTGGGAAGAAGGTGCTATTTTTATCTCCATTTCACAGATGAGGAAACTGAAGCAGGGATAGGTTTAGTGATTGCTTATGGTCATAACATACCAAGCAGATGTCTGAAACTGAATTTGAACTTAAGTCTTCCTGACACTAGATCCAATGCTCTATCCACTGTGCTAGCCAATTGCCTATATTATTTTCCTTTCTTCTGCATTGAGATGCCTTTTGAAATTGCATGTAGAAAACAATTTCCCTATATCTTGTTGGATCCATTGCTGAGTCTATCTTCTCATCTAGAGAATTACTTAGCTGGGGCCAGCAACTTCTGCATCTCCTATTTTTAAAAAGTTCCTTTGGTTTTCAGAGTTACTAATAGCTGACACCTAACAAAACTCCTTTTTTTTAATTAAAGCTTTTTATTTGCAAAACATATGTATGGGTAATTCTTCAACATTAACCCTTACAAAGCTTTCTGTTACAAATTTTCCCCCCTAGTCCCCACCCCTCCCCCAGATGACAGGAAATCCACTACATGTTAATTATGTTAAAATACTTGACAAATAGAATATATGTATACATATTTCCACCCTTATTATTGCCTAACAAAACTCTTAATAGGCAGTTTATTTTTATCCTTCTATCTCCTTTTCTTCTGACTTATACAGTATCCTCCACTCTCTACCTTACCACTAGCTCCTGAAAGCCTGAGTACTCTGATCTTATCCTGCAAGGTATCTTGAAGTCCTTAATATGAATCCACCCTCCCTTCAGAGCCAGATAGCATCCCATACTTTCTGTCCTCCAAAACTTTACTTACAGCATATGCCAGAGGCCCTGACCTCTATTAGGGAATTGATAAATTATTTCTAGATAACATGTTAACGATTAGCTTTCCTGTTATAGGCTTGACCTTATTCGGCTAAGTCTGGTGCCTGAATTTGGAATTGGAACACAATTAGACACTTGCAGTCCATCTAAGCATGTAGTTCAATCAAAAAGGTGTTTACTTGGGTATTGAATGAAAAGGGTATTCAATACAGCATTGATTTAGTCAAGCATAACTTTCTGACTTCTATGTTTTCCATGCTGATTTGCCTGAGGAAGTTGCTGCTGATTCCTTGTGCTGGCTTTTTGCCATCCATGATAGCTTTCTTCCTTCCCTTCTCTGACAGTCTCCTTGAAAACTTAGTGCCTCTACTTCCTCTCTTCTCACTCTCTTATGAACCCTTCACACTTCCAACTTCTTCATTCACCTGAACTTGCCTTCTCCAAAGTCACCAAATCTCTTTCTTAATTCACAAATACAATCACTTTTTCTCGGTCTTTATCTCTGCTTACATACCTTGGATATATAATTGCAATATATAACCCTGCTGATTACCTTATCCTAGGTCGTCTCAATCTCTTGGTCTTTGTGACATGGCTCTCTATTAGTTCTTCTTCTACCTGTCTGACCATCCCTTCTCAATCTCTTTTGCTGGATTTTAACTTATAGCAGGTTCATTAGCTGGTATGTCCCCAAGGCCCTATTCTGAACCATCTCACTTCTTTTCTAAACTCTCTCACTCAGTAGTCCCATCAATTCCCATAGATTCAAGATCATCTCTATTGAGATAATTCTATCATCTATTTGTCCAGCCATAATCTGTCTTCTGAGTTCTAATCCCAAATCTCCAACTGCTTGATAGACCTCTCAAAATAGCTATCCCATGGCTATCTTAAAGTCAACATGTCCACAAAGCAAAACTGATTTTAAAGTCCCTTATTATTTGAGAATATTCCATCTTCCAAATCATTCAGGCTCCCAATCTTGGTAACTTCTTTGACTTATCATTCTCACCCACCCCACATCTACAATCAGTTGTCAACAGTCATGAAAAACCTTTCCAAATCTCTAATAATAATAGAAATGCAAACTAAAACAACCTTGACATTTCATCCCATATTTGCCAAATTGGCAGATTAAAAAAATGGAAATAATTGTTATTGAAGTCTTTTCAGAAGACAAGCATAGTAACATCCTGATGAGGCTGAGAATTAGACGAACTGTTCTAGAAAATAATTTTATATTATAGGAGAAAAGTCTTATCCACTTTGATTCAGCGAGCCTACTTTTGAGTATGTACATCAAGGATGTCAAAGATAGAAAAGAGGTTCCTATCTACCAAAATATTCACATCAGCATTTTTTGTAGCAGTTAAAAAAAAAAAAGGAAACAAGTGGCTACTTTTTAGTTGGGGAATGATTCAACAAATTGTGGCATACAAATGTAATGAAATACTATTGTACCACATGAGCTGACATGTAGAGGAACTGAAAAAAAAAAAAAGGAAGGAGTCTAGAATTGAAACAGCAAAAAAAAAAAACCAAAAACCCATCCCAGAACCAGAGAACAATTTATGCCATGACAATAATAATGTCCATGACAACAACATTGAGAGACAGTCAAAATACAACTAGTTGCAGTCTAATTTTGTGAGGAAAGGAAGGGAGGGAATCGACATTTAAGCAGTATCTGCTGTGTGTCAAGCACTGTGCTAAGTGCTTTACTGGCATTAATCTCATCAACACTCACAACTCTGTGTTGAGGAAATGGAGGCATGCAGAGGTTATGTGACCTTCCCAGGATTAGACAAGTAGTGCGTGTCTGAGCCTGGATTTGAATTCAGATCTTGTGCATCCTAGCCCAGCCCTCTATCCACTGCACTATGATATCTCAGAGATGGCCCAAGGAAAGAGAGTTCACATCTGTTGATAGTGGTGAGGTTCTGTGGATGCAGAATGTTGCTAGAGCTATCAGGCGCAGTTCCTTTTTTTGCCTACTAGTTTTCTTTGGGAAATGCCAGAAGGGAAGGGTTGCATATTAGCAAATGGTTGTGATTAAAAAAAATTATACTGTTTCACACTTTTCCATTATATAATGTGAATAATCAGGGCTGCAGCTGGGATGAAACTTAGGTTCATCTACTCTAATCACACACTGTTTCTTTATAGACAAGGGACACTTTGAGAATTTAGGGAGATTTTGAACTTGACTAATTAGAAAGAGAATCCAGTCTTCCTGATTTGCTGTCTCATGCTCTTTCCACCACACAATGCCCTGAAATGAGTACATATTATATTCTTACATTGCATAGGCTAATCGGGGAAGACTTAGGCCCAGGCTGATTTGTAGTGGTCCAAATCAGGAATGAGAGATATCAGAACATGCTCCTTGGGAAAATGGGAAAATGAATTAAGTTAATTGAGTGCTTTTTCACCTCCCTTTTCCCATGTCCCAAAACTTCTCATAACTCCCAGACATTAATACTTTTATGCTATTCTCTGATTGTCTAAACACTTTCATAGTGTAAGTTTGAAAAAAGACTTTCCAAATAGTGAACTTGTGAGGGTAGTAAGGATAGTGTTCCACCACTAGGTCTATACCTCAAAGAGATTGAAGAAAGAAGAAAAAGACTTATATGCACAGAAATATTCCTAGATGTTTTGTGGTGGCAAAGAACAAGAAACTAAAGGATCTCCATCATTTGGGTGTCCCTGAAAAAATTATGATCTATGAATATGATGGAATACTGCAAGAAATCTTGAAAAGCATAGTTTTACAAAAACCTGGGAAAACTTGTAAAACTGATGCAAAAGAGAGTTCTGAGAACCAAGAGAAAAATTTATCCCCCTTCCACAAAAAAATTACATAAACAATTAACTCTGAGAGATTTAGGAAATCTTATCAACACAATGATCAAACATGATGCCAGAAGAACACTGATTTGTTTGCTAGTTGAAATTAACTTTTCAGCCCTTTAACTATCTTGAACTAATGAATCCCCAGACAATCAATCAACTCATTCTTTAGGCTAACCTTTTAGCTGAATTATTTAACTCAATTTCTACTATACCATAGTAATAGGCATGAAATCCACAGAGATTAGCTTAGTCCTTTTAAAGAGTTTATGCATTTTTTAAAGCTTTTAAACTCAAATTAATTTCCATCTTGGAAAGATAAAAAAGCCCTTTTACTCCCAGTTTCCTCTAGCCTTATAGTGGATTTCATAAGTGGGTAAGATTTTCTTTGTGGTTCATTTTGACTATTTTTTGTGTTACAATTGTTGATTTGTTTTTCTTTTGAAAGGAGATTTTAATCTCCTTTAGAATCTAGAAATCATCTCATCTTTATGAAAGATATAAATTTTGGAGATAAGCAGTAATATATAGAGAATATGTTGTCTTTCAGAACCCAACAGTTTTAGGAAGAAATCTGGAATTTATATTAATGGGTCTCAACTGGGAAAAGACTTTATTAAATTGCATTCGCTTCTCAAAATGTATGATTTCAAAAATGCAAAACTCTTTGGACCTGATATTGGTCAACTTCGGAAGAACAGTGAAAAGCTGCTAAGGAGGTAAGAAAGGGTTTCTTTCTTTTTTACCTAAAAGAAGCAAAGGCTAAATTTAAATTACTAGAAGTAAGAAATGCTTCTCTTTTTGTGGGAAGGGCCAGGGCCTCTATTTTATTAGATCTGGAGAAAGTGAGAAGCAATTCCTGCTCAATTAGAAACTTTGCTGAAATTGAACAATTGAATGGGGCCAGGCTTTGGCAAGCCTACAGTGAGATGTAGTGCCTTTAAAAAAAAGATCGCCAGGGAATCATTTCAAGCTACTGAAGCTTTAAAGTTTGTAAATATTTACAAATGCTTCATTTTGCTTCTCACAAGCCTAGAAGAGAAGCACTGTTATTAACCCATTTTACAAATGAGGAAACTGAGGTAAATAGAGGCTAAGTGACTTCCCTATGATCACTCAGATAGTGTCTGATGTCAAATTTGAACTCAGGACTTCATGACTCCAAGTCCAGCATTCCATACATTGTACCACTTAGCTGCCTAGACACCTCTGAAATGTACTGGATTTTTTATTTCCAGATTTAATTATTAATCCACTAACTGGATTTGTTAATAAATAAATAAAACATTTCCATATGAGAACTAAGAAATAATATAATATAATAATGCATATTTTTTTTAGCTTTCTGAATGTTGGGGGAGGAGTAATTGATGCAATCACATGGCATCAGTAAGTATGTTTTTCACTCTTAATACTATTAAAGAAAGATTACTAGTCACCTGTGGTCCTAAATTTTAAATTTAGATATATATATACATATATATGTAATATTAAATATTCTATATTTAATATAAAAATTTTGCTTCCACATTTATTGTTTAACAATTTTTTAATTGTCCCCAATTCATGTAAAAACAATTTTTAACATTTTTGAAAATTTTTTAGTTCCAAATTCTAATCCTCTCTTCTTGCCTCCTTAAAATGGTAAGGAATCTGATATAGGTTATACATGTGAAATTGTGTGAAATATTTCCATATTATTCATTTTGGTTTCCTACATTAATTAAGTACCTACTGTCTGCAAGGCACTATGCTAGGTGCTAGGGATGTTTCCCTGTTCCAACAGATCCATGATTCCACAAGCCTTCTCACATAAATCTGCCCTGGTGGCTTTATCCAACATGTTTGAGGCTTTCCTCTATCCCTTTTTATATCTCATAGGTACCAATGAAGTACCTTGGCATAGAAAGAATATGAAGATTATAAATTCACCAAGGGCAGGGTCCATGTCTTTTGTTTCTGTTTTACTTTCATTTCCATGTATGTCTCTCCTTTTCCCATCCTAAGAACCATCCCTCATAGCAAAGAATCAAAAAGAGAAAAACAAAATAGTTAAGCAAGTCAATGAAATCTGGGAGCATCTCCAATGTTCTGTACTATTGAGAGTTCCCCACCTCCAAAGAGAAAAAGAGAAGATTCTCATTTCCTTTTGGGAGGGCTATAACTTTTAATTAGTTCTGTATCTCCCTCTTTGACTAGAATGGTGCCTTGTACACAGCAAGCTCTCAATACAAGTTTGATAAATGAATAAATGATTAACAAATGTAAAAGTGATAAGATTTAAAAAAAAAAGTGATAAGATTAGCTGAGATAATTGTTCTACTGAAGTTCAAAATGATTTCCTGTGACTTGACTTATATAAATGACCAAAATATCACCTTCTTACCAGAAAGCACTTAGCACTTGTCTTAAAAATCTCAATGTGTTTTAAAGCTCTGAGAGTGTTTAAGTTTCAACAACTTTAAAGTGCACTAATACTTTCAGTCAGGACGTCCTTTATAACAATGCTATCTTTATCTCATTTTAGAAAAAAAAATAATCTGACACTTCTCTCCAGGAAATAGGATGTAGTAGAATATGCTTTCCCAAGTCTTAATCTTTTTCTTGTGATAAATTAGAAAGAAAAATTTGAAATTCCCATGTTCTGATGTTGAGTAGTAGGGTGAGCATTGCTGATTTCCATAAAATAAACATTTAAAAATCTCTACTTTTTAAAACATCTGCATATATTATATGTAAGTATGTGTTTCAGCTACTACGTGAATGGACGAAATGCTACCCAAGAGGATTTTTTAAACCCTGAAGTGTTGGATACATTTATTTTCTCAGCACAAAAAGTTTTTCAGGTACATTGTTTTTTCTTTTATACAATGAAAATTTTAAAAGTCTGTATTTTCTAGATTTGTATGTTTTAAGTTTTTGATTAAAAATGCAAATTTTTCACAAATCAAGAAACATTTCTAACATTGCTGTCAGATGACTGACTAATTCATTCATAGGTCAAAAATTCCCCTATTCACTGCAAAAACAAGTGCCTCAGAGAGTCTTTGTTCCTACTGAATGAATGATTGAAGAAGAGTTAGGGAGGGAGTAGCACTACCATGCCTTCAAAAACCATCTGTAGGGCTGGGCGCCATGTTATAGAAAAGACACACTATCTGCATCCAGAGAAAGAACTGATAAATAAAAGTATATATAGAATGATTTATATATATATATATATATATATATATATATATATATATATATATATACACATATTTATATATGTATTTGTATCTTAATTTGTATGTATGTATATATAAAGAAAGAACTGTCATTAAGGGGAATTGGGAAAGGCTTTATGAAAACAGTAGGATTTTGGCTGTGACATAAATGAATTGTGGAAGCCCAGAGGGAGAAAGAAGATAGAATTGCCTCTGCTATATATTCCTATTCTTAGATTCTGCAGTTCTGGGGAAGAAGAGAATTTAGAACTCAAAATAAAAAATAAAATTTTAAAAAATGTTCTATAATTCTGTGATTCTGTAATTATATCCTGGGTTGCAATACAAGTTCCTTTATATTCTCTTTCTTCTCATTCCCTAACAATAGAAATAAAATTAAAATAGTTTCAAAATAAAATTACCCAAAGCATGTCATTTTTAGAATAATTTCAGAATTTTCAGACAGTGTTAGGAGTGATATTTCTGGAAAATCTGTAATTCATGATAATAGAGCTTATGTATTGTGACACAGGGATGTTTAATGTCACAAATTATATATCTCAGCTGTTTTTATTTGCAATCACCAAGTAGACTTTTTTTATTCTGCAGGTTGTGAATGAGACCAGACCTGGCAAGAAGGTTTGGTTAGGAGAAACAAGCTCAGCTTATGGAGGTGGGGCTCCTAAACTGTCAGATACTTATGCTGCTGGTTTTACGTGAGTATGTCGATATTCATCTCAAGTTATAAACAGATACCAGAACTTTGGAGTTTCAAAGTGTAGTTTGTTATAATACTTACCCTTTTTGCCAAAAAACCTGTACAAAGGATGCCCTTTATGGCAGAGAATAATACAATATGCTTACTCATCGATTTGGATGAAGATAATGGATTGATTGTGACTAGTACTTTACATATTATATAGACTCAAGAGTAGTTAAGTTATTTCAAGAAAAAAAAATCCAAGCTTTTAGAATTTTTTTGTACTTTAGCATATGCCATAAATAAAAGATGAATTCCTATTAGTAACTGCACTTAAAAATAGTGTATCTAAGAGTTTTAAATTTGAGAACCTTGCTTATAATTTATATGCATGTGTGTATGTATATATATATGCTTTATTTAGGTGTATAGTATGTATGTGTAGGTATACATGTATATATCTATATTTACGTACACATATGCATATATACACATAAACACAGAGGGAGAAGTTCTATGCCTGTGACGCAGGTGCTAGATCCTTTTGAATACTGTTTGTCATTCACTTTGTTAGGACTTGGTACCATCGCAAATATAATGATCATGCCATCCACATCTTGCAAAATGTTAAATGCTGCCAAAGATCCACAAAATACTGTTTTTCATAAAATGCACTTCAGCTCTCTGCATTTAAAAAACAACACTTCCTTGGAAGACCATTAATCCCACCAACAGTTTATTCATCAAAATTCTGTTATATTTGAGAAAAGTACCTAAATGCTCCTTTCTCTTTAGGTTCTAAGAACAGAACAAATAACCATGCAGGGGGGGATCAAAATTGTTTATTCTAAAATTAATAAGGAATCCTTATCTGAAAAATTTTATTGAATACCCAAGAATACTAACTATACTTCTGACAAGAAAAGTCATGGCAAATGAAAGTCATAAATAATGTTGAAATTAAAATTATCTCTCTCATCCAAGAAACAATCTTAATGGAATTTACTTTGGGGTAAAATGAGAGAAAAGTTCTCTGGGAGTCAGTAGATATGTCCTAATCTCCATTCTTCCTCCTTTTTTCTTTGAGATTCAGTTTCTTTACCTGTGAAATGAAGAAAGGAATTAGGTGACTTTCAAAGACTTTCCTTTGTCCAGTTCTAAAATTCTCTGATCTAGCTTTCTTTTGCTGAGAAGATTTGACTGGACTAAGTGATTACACATTTCCTTCCATTCCTTAACTTAAAGGACTGAATCTTCTCTTAAATCTACTTATTACCTGATAATGTAATGAAACCAATTTTTACATCATAATAGACTTGGCAAGGGAAGGAATTTAACCTATTTATCAGTTATAGGAATCTATCCAGCTTTCCTGTAGAAAATTGGCTGGCCTGATTGTGAATTCCCTTTCTTTTTGTTAGTCATTTAAAGCTTATGCACCAATTTGAAATTCTTTGCTTTTGTTGAAATATGAAAATGACCTTGTTTGAAAAATATAAGGAATCCAAAGAAACTTGGGAAGATCTATATGAACAGATGCAGAAAAAAGTAATCAGAACCAAGAAAATTATATATATAATGATGACAGTAATGAAAGGAAAACAGCACAAAGAGATCAGAATTCGGATCTCCATATATTTAATAATTTAAATGATAGCTATAATTTAAAACACTAATTATTTCATTTCTGTTCTTGCTATACTTGAAACTGAGTTGCTTTCCTCTGCTTTTTAAAATCATTCTTTGTCTATTTCTTCAACAGGTGGTTGGACAAATTAGGTCTGTCAGCTAAAATGGGCATTGAGGTGGTAATGAGACAAGTGTTGTTTGGAGCTGGAAATTATCACTTAGTAGATGGAAACTTCGATCCCTTGCCTGTAAGTGACTGTTACTTTCCCATTTTTTGTGAATTGATTGCAGCTGGACATTCTAAGAAAGCTTACTGCTCTTCAATAACATGTAGTTATTTATGTTGTCATGGGTTATTTGGCATTGTGAATGAGAAATATGAGGGCACTTGAAACAGGAATGCATTTTTCCTTTATTCTTAATTTGAAGTTTATTTCTTGTTAAAAAAAATTGTTTTTAAATGGCATGAGGTAAATCCAATATCCTTCTGGATTCTTAACTAAAAATTTGTGGGACAGGTGACAGACCCCCTTTCCCAAATTCACTTCTCAGAGGCATCTTCAGATACAAACAGAAAGTATTTATTTGGCCCTATAACTATAGGAAGGAGAGACCCGAGCACACCTGAGCAAATCCAGAGCCCCTCAGCTCCCATCTCCCAGCAAGTGCCTGGTCTAGAGAGCCAGAAATATGAGTCTGGTTAAATAGCAAAAGACTTGGGTTCATTGGATGGCCTGAAAAGGTACTTCCTGTGGGTCATGTAACTTCCTGAAGCTTAGCTCTAGGGTTTGACCTTTTCTGCCTACAGACCTTCCTGCAACTTGGGCCTAGGATCTGACCCACTCCATCTCATAGACTTTGAGAAAACTTCACCTGGTCCCATTCAGTCCCCCCCCCCCCTGCTTTTTTCATCTGTTTGAAGATTTTTCATCCCAATCTTGATATATATAGATTTCTTCCATTAGGGCATCTTTGTGACCTGGGCCTTCAAGCTGGTCCTTCTTCAGTACTAACTACTGCCCTTTACCCGCACATCAGTGGAAGCTTTCAGGAACCACTTTAGCTACTCCTGAACTTAGCTAAATCTTGACCTACTCTAATGATTAATGCATAAACATGTGGGTGAGAGGATATTGCTGCTTAAAACAATGAGCAGGAATCAGAGACCTCACTTCCACTGACTCCCATCACCTGTCTTGGAAACCCAGTCATCACAGATTAACAGATGGGCTTCTGGCAGCCAGAGAACTCCAGCTCTGTGGAGGCCCAGGGGCCTCAGGGCCATTGTCACATCCTTCCCACCTCAAGCAGTCCAGACCCAGATTCATTTGGGACAAAGGGATGAAGGTCTCATCTTCTGGAGCTGCTTCAGGCTGACAAGGGCCTACCCTGTGTGGTCCAGGCTGAAGAAGGGAGGCAAGCGAGTTGTAGGCGGGGCAGCAGTGTCCGTTGCCAAGTGTCAGAATCAGATATTAGGTGATTTCAGGTTGACCAAGTGGTTGCAGTTTCATGACTTGGAGTCTGGAAGAAGCAACTCTCATAAGTATATTAAAAATACAAGGACTGAATATGAGCAAAAGAAAAAGAATAAACAAAAGTAGAGTTAATATGGAGGTTACTAGGGACAGTAACCAGGAACCCCCACCCAGAGGAAGATTGGGAGGGGGGGGGAGGAGATAAGGCTATCATAAATGCCTCTTGTCCAAATAGCTTTTCCTAGGATAGATACCAAAGAATGCTTTCCCAAATTCCTGCTTTTGTTTCCTCAAAGAAATTGGGATAATGGGTGGAACATTGTGCCCTTCATTGAGTATGATTTCCCCCATCAGAAACCCTAGAACCTTACAAGGTTAGGCTTTTACCCAATTATTACAGGTGTTAACAAAATCGAAAGCAGTTTGAAGTCCCTGCTAGGGGGCTATGCAGGCCCTTTTAACAGTCCTTTCAGAATTTACATGCCTGGGAACTATATGAGGGAATGCAGGAGTCAGGAGTTGGGAATTATAGGTGCCATGGTCAGGGACAAATGGGCAGCTGATCTGTAAGCCTGTGTCTCTTCACCTGAAGTGAATTCTCCTTCCTTTAGGAAACAGCAGAAACCTCTCTAGATTCATGGACAGCAAGCAGTAATTGTTCCTCTGCGTACTTAATGGAGGAATGTTTGGCTGTCAAAAATCCCCTTTCTTTCCATATAGCCTCATGATCATGCAAAACATGTTGCAGTCGGTATAGATGTTCACTCTCATTCCTTTCCCAATTCTAAAGCTCTCATATGGGCAAAAATGCTCTGAAGCACTGGGAAGTGGGAGTATAGGATGAGCTTAGAAGCTTCCTCTATTAGAAGGCTGTGGCAGCTAGCTCTAAGGCAGGAAGTTCACCCCAAAGACAACAAGCTTCTTTGAGAAGTAAACAAAGGGCTTAGGATAGGGTTCCAGAGGACCTGGCCCCACTTTCCATCAATGTACAGTATAAAAGACTTTAGGTAAGGCTAAGGCCCAGCCAAGAGATTAGTTTAGCTTTCAGGGCCCTAAAAACCTTGGCCTGATCAGGGCATGCTAAAATTGCCTGCTTCCTCTATCCATGTGTAAAAGGGAGGTGGGAGGTGGCCCAAATACTTAGGCAAAGTGAGCCTTCAGACAAAAAAACTTTTATCCCAGGAAGCAGAGTTTTGTGGCTGCAACCAGAGAAGCCTCCAGGGTTGGGCTGCAGATCAAGATATCTTCAAGGTGCATCTACTTGTATTGTGCCTCGTATCTTCCACTGGCCACTTGCTGTGATTACAGAAATTTGTAATTTGTAAGAGGAAAAAGCTAGGACATGATTATAATATAATCAGTCAAAACCTGGTTCTTCAGGGCCTCAATCTGAGAGCACTTATAGGACAGGATAAAGCATCCTTAGCTCTGACAACCAATCATGCAGTTTCCACCTCGTAGCCAGACTCAGGAATAATCAGGTGGGAAGCAAAGAAAAGGAACTGGGAAACTGAGTCAGAAGGATCCCACCTTAAGCAGAGGCTAAAGTCCTCCCAGCTCTGGTCGAGATAAGCCATCTACCTGTAAGGCAACCCTCTGAGTAACTTATGGCATTTTTTTTGGAATAGTGGGTTACTGACTTAATGATCCATCAGGCAATCATATCCAAATTCAAAACTCAAAACAATATTAGTTACAGTCCCAAGAGATTTCATCTCAATAGCAAGTTTCACCAATCAGAGGCTTCAGGTCTATATAAAAACAAAAAAAAAAATCTTATAAACAATTATGCATAACCTATCCAATGTACCTACAAAACACAGTCAAAACTAGTGCAGGGATATCAGGTTAAAATTCTGCTACAGGTATTTCAAGAAAGCTATAAATCATATTTGTTATCATATCCATTAAATAAGGAGATCTTTATACATTTAAATAAATATTAGATAATTTGCTGAATACAGATGGAGACCTTGGTAAAAATCATCATTTTCAACTTGAGTTCTAACAAACCTCTTGAAAGTTTCTTGCATTGCTAAGCAGTGGAATCTTTGTTATAGCATCAAAAATGACCTTGCCTTAAAGCATTCATAAACTTGAAAAATAAAAACTAACATTCAGTTATTAACACCTTGTAAATGTAAACTATTCCTTTAAATGACAAAAGCACTTAATGTTAAAGTAATTTCATTTAATCAGCAAAGGGTGGGGAGGTGAATTCCAGTGAGTGGGTTTGTTCTCTTACTTCTAAGAAGCAGTCACACCCAGTGGGGGTGGAGCCAGTTAAATTTTCACCTTTCCAAGCCCACAAATCTTTCTCTTTCCCCTTCCCCCACTCCATGTGATATCTCTCCTAACTCCCCCATGCTTCCAGACCCCACTTAAGGATCCTTATAGCTAACTCTTTTAAGATGCCAAGGACCCAGCTCACCAGCAAGGATATTCCCCAGCCTCATGGGGTGTCTTTTCCCCTGGCAAATGGCAAGTACCACTAGGAGCTTGCCCTCTCCATAATAAATCTACTTTTTACCAAAGATAATAGCCAGTGTGACCAAATCCTAACATGGGTGCCTGTCATCATCTGGTGTCTACATAGCCCACATGATACCTAACAATTTTTAGGTTTCAATATCACAACAATAACCCCAAATAATTTAATTAGCAATTTCACAATTTTCATAAATGATAGCCAAATATACATAACATAGCCTATCACAAAAATGGATAGGAATCTTACATAATTTACAGTCATTTTCAATTTTAACATACACACCAATTAAAAGTTATTTTAAAAATCAGTATTTTACCTTGTGATATCCAACTAGATGTTCCATTCAAGTGGCCAATTGCTTTTGCAAATCAATCTTTCTTGACCCTTGTTTTTAAAATCACCTCTTAAAAAAAAAACTTTAAGATTCACAATATAGCTAATTTCTAAATAACTTTGGACCAAATTTCATAAAACTTATGTCCAGCATAGCTGACAAGATTTTAAAGTATAGCTCATAATTTTTTTCAAATTACCCAATATACATTTTAGAAAGCAACATACTTCATCTAATTAGGGGATACAAGCATACCTAGCTAAGGAAAGCTACCAGAACTTTGTTTTAAAGTTTACTATCACATCTCAAATACCAAATTTCACTGAACTGACATATTTTCTTTCTCACTCACCCTTCGTCCATGTGTCCTTGCTGTAGTCAGGGAATGAGGAAATGAGAAGAAAGAAAGAGATTCTCTTTACTCTATGTACTGTCCTCCTCAAGAAGGCCTTAATTTAGTTGAATTTGCTTCCAAATTTATTTACGTGTATGTGCATGTGTGCGCATGCGCGCACACACACGGTTCATTTATCTCAACATTGGCATTGTATGTTGGTCACATTTAAAAATCCATATAAAGTCACCAAATATGAAGCAATTAAATCCAATAAAGTAGTTAACACTCATGTAGTATTTGTTCTATGCTAAACACTTTTGCAATCTTGAAATGACTAATTGCCAAATTCCCCAATCATTGCTCTCAAAAATTAGCTAACTTTTTCTGCAGCCCCCAGCTTGGTCAGAGCTGAAGTCTACAGGAAAAAGTCATGAGATTGGAGCTTCTCTTCCCCGAAATGGGGAAGCTCCAATCTCATGGCTTGAGATGCTGTAATACACAGAGCCAAACTCTAACTAGGATCCTCAATCCAGCAGTCATCCAGAGTGCCCCGGCTCTGTGCCATTTATCAGGACTTCCTTCTGGCTTTCCCCCTCTAAGGACAGCCCAAGGACCCAGGCAGTGCCCTGGGGGGGAGCAGCTCTACTCTGTGGGCTGCTCCTTCCACAAGTTACCTATCTACTTGCCTTCAGGCTTCTTTGAAGATGTGCTCCTGTTTGTATTTGGATGTCTCTCTTCAGGCCTGTATTTCAGTGAGAGGGAGGCTGGGAGTCTGATCTCAAGGACGGTTAGAGAAAACCCAACCTGGCGCCTACCCAGCATCAGAACCCCAGCCATCTCTCCAGGAAGTCACAGATCTCGGGCGAGCCCCCATAAGCTGTGTGGAACCGGTGCTAGACCCCCTTACCCAAAATGACTACTCAGAGGCATCTTCAGATACGGACAGGAAGCATTTATTCGAACCTTGCAAGGAGAGGCTTGAGCACACCTGAGCAGACAAAGAGCCTCTCAGCTCCATCTCCCAGTATGTGCCTGGCCTAGTGAGCCAGAAATAGTATTTTTGTGTTGTTTTTTTTACATTATTGTGGTCATTGTATATGTTATTCTCTTGGTTCTATTTAAATGACTTTTCATTATTCTCCCCAAGGTTCTCTGAATTCCATATATTCCTTGTGTGCAATAACAATCCATTGTGTTCATATAACAGTTTGTTCATCCATCAATGGATGGTTGCTTTGTCTCCATTTATTAGTTACCACAGGAAGTACTGCTATGAATATTTTAGTATATATGGTAGCTTACCTTCTGTCTTTTATCTCATTTAATCAATTAGCAATTATTAAGTGTCAAACCCTGAGGATTCAAAGCATAAGATAAAACAGCCTCTGTTATAAAGGAGTTTCTTCCTGTTCTATTGGGTTTATACACAATACATCTTTGGAGTGAAAAAGTATTTTAACCATCTTAACCACTTTTCTCATACAGTTCCAAAAACAGTGAATACATTAGTGTGCCTATCTTTGGACAAATTCACAACTGCTTTAACAGTGAATAGAGAGTGTGCCTAACTTTCCACAGCCCTTTCAACATTCCTTTTACAGGTCACATGCTTTTTTCCCCCTCCCTTATGTGCTTATATATGTGCTAGATGCTGAGAGAAACTCAAAGAAAAATAAAATGCCCCCTGCCTTTCTAAAACTTACAATCTTATCAGGGAGATAAAAGATATGCATGCACATAGTTAGTCCCTCTAATCTGGGCTTCATATTTTGAAAATTATCTTGGCCACTTTGGCAGGTATGAGGTAGCTGTTTTAATTTTAATTTCTCTAATATTAGTGATTTTCAGTAGTCTTTCATATGATTGCCAATTTTTTGCATTTTTTTTCCTTGAAAGCTGCTCAGCTGCTCATTTATATTCTTTGACAACTTACCTATTGGAATCCATGGTCTTGGCTATATCAATGGAAATTTTATTACCTTTATTATAGCATCTAAAGTTAAATAAGTTATTTTTTAAATGTTTTATTTTATTTAAAAATATTTTATTTTATTATTATTTTTTTTTAGCGTAGACCAGCCATTTTATTTTCCACTGATTAGTTCAGGAATGTTGATGGGCAGATAGCTCTTTACATGGGCTTTGGAGGGGGTCTGGGGGCAGCACCAGCAGGTCGGAATCGGGGTGGAGGTGTCGGATCCTTTCGTGCCTCCCAGGATCGATTTCTCACTACCTTGCTGTGGATTGCACAGCTCACACAGTAATGTAGTTTCACGTACAGTTTGGGCAGCACATAGGAGTCGAAAACGCTGGCCTCAGAGATGTCCCTGATGGCCGCGGCTTCCATGATGTTATGGATCACAAATTTTTTGATGGCCTTATCCTTGGGAACGCAGCGGGCACAGTTAGTGCAGCGGATGGGCTGCACGTGGCCGTGGCCCTTCTTGGCACGTCCGTTATTTCTCCTCTTGGTCATCTTGTAAGCCGGGAGTCGAAAAAGGCTTTAAAAATATTTTAAATAAATTATTATTGCATCTAAAGTTAAATAAGAAATGTAGCTCTACAATTTGGAACTATGCTCAAAAAGTTATCAAACTGTGCATACCCTTTGACCCAGCAGTGTTTCTATTGGGCCTATATCCCAAAGAGATCTTAGAAGAGGGAAAGGGACCCACATGTGCAAGAATGTTTGTGGCAGCCCTTTTTGTAGTGGCTAGAAACTGGAAACTGAATGGATGCCCATCAATTGGAGAGTGGCTGAATAAATTATGGTATATGAATGTTATGGAATATTATTTTTCTGTAAGAAACGACCAGCAGGATGATTTCAGAGAGGCTTGGAGAGACTTACATGAGCTGATGCTGAGTGAAATGAGCAGAACCAGGAGATCATTATATTCGGCAACAACAAGACTATATGATGATCAATTCTGATGGACATGACTCTCTTCAACAATGAAATGTTTCAAATCACTTCCAATTGTTCACTGAAGAAAGCCATATACACCCAGAGAGAGGGATGTGAAATGTGGACCACAACATAACATTCTCATACCCTTGATTGATGTTTGCTTACATTGTGTTTCCTTTATCTGATATGTCTTTTGTGTAGATAAGATTTTTCTTGCACAACAATGATAAGTTTGGAAATATGTATACATATATTCGATTTGTCAAGTATTTTAACATAATTAACATGTAGTGGATATCCTGCTATCTAGGGGAGGGGTGGGGAGCTGGGGGGAAAAATCTGTAACAGAAAGCTATGTAAGGGTTAATGTTGAAGAATTACCCATATATATGTTTTGCAAATAAAATTAAAAAAAAAAAAAGAAATGTAGCTCTAGTTCCAACTAAACAAGCTTGTAGTTCTCCAAACTAGAAAAGTAAAAATGTATGTGACAATGCTAAGAAATGTTAGAATCAAGAGGAGGTGTCAACAGTATGCCCAGCTTGTGTGGTTTGTGGGTAGACTTTCCAGCAAACTTGCTCTTTATCTATAATGGTCTATGAAGTTTTAAAAGTGTACTTATTTAGAGTCTGTCATTCTTTAACTAATGACCTTACAAAATTGTAATTTATCTATTTCCTACATGTATCCTGAATTGAGAGGCAGCCTGGTATAGGGGCTGGTATAGAGCTGGTCTCAATGTGGGGAACATTTGGGTTCTAATTTTGCCTCTGATACCTACTGACAAGTTATCAGTCTGCTAGTTCTAACCTTGACAAAACAAATAAATAAAACCTTTTTTTTTTAATAGGATTATTGGCTGTCTCTTGTGTTCAAACAATTAGTCGGCACCAAGGTGTTAACAGCTAATGTGAAAAGTCCAGACAAAAAGAAACTTCGATTATATCTCCATTGTACCAACAACAACCAGTAAGTATTTTGAAGGCTCCATCAATCACCCCATATATATTATTCTTGATATCTTTTGACTCAATGAGGAAGCATAGTGTAGTGGAACAAAAACTGGCTAAAAGGTCAGGATGTCCTGAATTCAAGTCCCATCTCTGATATACCTGGCTGTGTGACCCTGAGCAAGTCATTTAACTTCTTACTGTACCAGGTAATTCTTTTTTTTTTTTTTTTTTTTTTTGCTGAGGCAATTGAGGTTAAGTGACTTGCCCAGGGTCACACAGCTAGGGAATGTTAAGTATCTGAGACTAGATTTGAATTCAGGTCTTCCTGACTTCAGGGCTGGTGCTCTATCCACTGTGCCACCTAGCTGCCCCTTGTACCAGGTAATTCTTTAAGATTATCAGTTGCAGAATAGTTGCTGATCTGAATTAGGAGAGAGAATTCCTCAGAGTATTTCTTCTATTGTACTAAGTGCTATGAAAATGCACTCTTTTCCTGAGGGTGCTTATCATTTATAAAAGCATGGTTTCCATGGTCACCAAAGCAATTAAATCTCATCATTTTTAAAAGTCTGTTTTTCTGTTTTGGGGATCTATATCAAATATTTCTTATTAGATAAGATGGCCTTAGGTTATTGTCTCAAACCTAAGTTTGCCAGATCCCACCTTCATCATTCACTGGTGATGAGTACTTATAGCACAAGGAGAATTTCAGCCATTTCTTTGCCTTCCATGACCATTCTCTAAGTATTTGGGGAATGATACAATTGGATAAAGTTTAGGGAAAAGAATAGCTTTTTACGTTTTCATTCTGAACCTTCTGCACATAAACAGTTCTTACTGAATGGGCTTATAGTCTGAATTGGATCAATGGGTGGCTAAACTCTCAACAATAACCCAAGGCCATCTTAGCCATTTCTTTGACTTCCATGACCATGCTCTAAGTATTTGGGGAATGGTAAAATTGGATAACGTTTAGGGAAGAGAATAGATTATCTTCAGATGACAGAGAACATTGCAAAGTCTTCTTTCCAGCTTTTCTAGGATAGTAAAACCTTATAAAAAGGTGTTCTCTTGTCACAAACTACTGGAACTAGAAGTATCAAAATTTCAGAATATTTTGAAGGACCAAGCTGCATCAATTGATGCATATGACCTTAAGGCAAAGAAAATAGAGATAAAATAAACATTTTTATTTCATAGTAAAATTATAATAAACTGTTTGCGTCAGTTAACATGCCTGGTTTTTCTAGTGTTTATAAATGCTTGTTGCCTGACTTAGTATAATCTCTGAGAACACAAAGTCATCTCCATTCCATGTTTAGGGGTGAGAGATGGATTTTAATGGAAACTGATAGTACAATGCAATTATGTTTTTGTCCCATAACCCTTCGTGTGTCCAGAAAACACCAGTCTGAAATCACCTTTTGGTGATAGCTTCTGGCTCCATCCTCTCATATAATTAGGAGTCCACAATGGTTTGACCCTGGCTTACTGTGTATTAGGTTTGGCGCAGCAGTGCCAGTCCTGGGTAGGCAAAAGCTACTGATGGCTTGGCGAGAGGTGACCCTAGGTTCTAGAAGGCACAGGTTCTGGCAGGTTCTCCCAAAATCATGGAGCCTAGGAGTCCTGTAGCTGCTATCTGAGAACCACCTTCAGCTAAGTTCTTAGGTCTCATCTCTAAGCTGCCAGCAATAAGTTGGACTTGTCAGATATAGGAACATTATCAAATATTGTGTTGGTTCCTATATCAGTAGAGGGAGGTTCTTCAGCAGCAAGGTTGTGGATCTTTAAAGGATTATAATTCCATGGTACCTTTCTATATCTTAATATTGAAACCAAGATATCAACAACCCTTGTCTTTCTTTAATGTATTGCTTATGATAGGTGTTAATGATCTATTAAATAAATGGTGATTAAATCCAAGTCTGTATAGTGTACCTATGTGTGTGTTCATGAAATTTGTATAAGCTAAGCAAATGCAAAGTTATTAGTAATTTAATTTTTTTTGTTTTAGTCCAAAGTACAAAGAAGGAGATTTAACTTTGTATGCTCTAAATCTGCACAATGACACGAAATATCTACAATTACCTCCTCATTTAAGTGATAAACGTGTGGAAAAATACATCTTGCAACCTTCTGGATACAAAAATCTACTTTCTCAGTAAGTGATATCCCATGCTTCTCATGCTATCAAATTCATCAATGTTGACCAGTGTTGCTAACATTTGATTGTTAGCAGTGGAAATAGTGCAGCCTTTCCAAGTTCTGAACACATTTCCTTTTGATTAGAGGCATTTTTAAGGAAGAGTAAGTGGTTAATCTTTGGAATTTGTGCCAAGTTATAGCATTACAGATATTTCCCTAATTTAAGAAAATCCCTATACACGGGAATTTAGCAAACATATAGTACAGTAGGACTTGATAAATTCTGGGTACCAGATTGCCTTCTGTGTAAGAAAGAAAAATAATCAAGCGAAACCATGCTCCATAGTGACCACATCTGAAAAGTGTAAATGACATTTTGTACCTATCTTCACTGAATAAATCAGAGCTTTTTAAACTTTTTCCACTCACAACCCTTTTTTTTTTTTTTTTTTTTTTGGGCTTTTTGCTGAGGCAATTGGGGTTAAGTGACTTGCCCAGGGTCACACAGCTAGGGAATGTTAAGTGTCTGAGTCTAGATTTGAACTCAGGTCCTCCTGACTTCAGGGCTGGTGCTCTATCCACTGCACCACCTAGCTGCCCCTCACAACCCATTTTTACCCAAGAAATTTTTACTTGACCTGGATAAATGGGCATATGAAATAAGTGTACAAATCTTACATTTACTGATAATAACTCACAATTTTGCAACCTCCACATTCAGTTACAAGACCCCATATGGGGACGTGAACCACAGTTTAAGAAGCTGGAGTCTTCTGCTTGGACCAAGATTTTTGTAAACTTGCTTTTCCCTACACAGTTTCTTGCTACTTTTGTAAGCTCGTGGTCATTTCTACAGATTGATGAGACATTGAGGTGGACCTTTGTAAAGGTTGTGATACTTAGGATTTAACTTTAAAAAACAAAAATAATTCATGAAAATATGTTATCAAGAAATTCCAACTTCATTTGTTTCTTGTAATGTCATTTATTTAGCACTTATAATATGCCAGGAATTATACTAATGAATAGTAGAAAATGTCATAAGAGGATGGTGAAAATGGCTATGTGTATCTGGAACAGATGAATATACTCATATTTTAAAGTTAGAAAGAAATTTTTCTATTTTATTCTTATATATTGGCCAATGAAAAACTTAAGTAGCCCACAGGATTCTCATTAACTTTCCTCATACTTGACAAGTATGCTGATAGATTTATTGTTTCAGATTCTAATCAAGAGTTTTTGGGGAAAAATATAGCATAGAATACAATATACTGTATTTCCTTTCTCTTAAAATTCTTAGAAGCTTCTTTTGTCTTTTCCTCATGAAGGTCAGTTACCTAGGTTTATATATATATATAACTCACTGTTGGAGAAAAGATACCCAGATTGATTTCTGATCTCATCTCTGTGTGTGTATTCCCTCATGCGGTGTTGATCCTAACTTTTCCTTTTCCCTATCCTATATGATTCTTATTTTATACTTTTTATCTTCCCTTGTGGATCCTTCCAATATACTGGAGTCCTTCTTCTGTTTTTTCCACAATACTTTGAGATCACTAGTGATGAAGACAATATGAGTTAAGTATTAATTAGTATCCTTTTTTTAATCAAGAAAGCATATATTTCAGTCCCACCTCCCCAACTTGCTCTATAACTATAAAAATAGTTTTTATATCCCCAAATAGTATTCTCTAATGTCCCACAAGATTCTATTCAGCTAAGTCAGACTAATCTACATTGTCCCTGGGTAGCCCTTAAGTGAGTGCCCTTGCTTCAGTCTTGGTTTTATGACAGGATAACTAAATTCAGATAATTTTGTACTTGATATTCTCTCTTCCTTAAGAGATGGGGGAGGGGGGTTCTTCTTAAAGATACCTTATCTCCTGCTTGGTTAGCTATTCATTTCTTTGCATGTTTTTAAATAAAGCTTTGTAGAGGCTTAATGGTTAAAACAACAACAAAAAAAAAATGGCTCTTATTACATTACATTCCATTGTCTCTTCTCATTAGTATTGCATAACAGGTTCACCTCCTTTTCGGCCAAATAAAATTATAGAATCCTAGAGCTAGAGCTGGATGTAGCTTCAGATATCACCCTCCAAAAGGTGCTTTTTTTTCCCCTACCCCATTTCTGGCTTGCAAGTCATCATGACTACAGCCCACTTATACCAGGCATCAATCTGTTATCCTTTAAGTCATTTGTAATTCTGACTCTCCCTAGGTCATGGTGGTTCATGGGACACAGCCATGTACTCACCTTGGGAGAAT
The DNA here is from genome assembly GCA_023553655.1 of Myrmecobius fasciatus. NCBI lineage: Eukaryota > Metazoa > Chordata > Mammalia > Dasyuromorphia > Myrmecobiidae > Myrmecobius > Myrmecobius fasciatus. Next base: position 24,507 of record JAJPUD010011193.1, on the reverse strand, counting down.
GAAAGATGGTCCTTTGCAGCAATAGTTAGCTTGGGATTCTTGAAACCATTGCACATTTTCCCAAATGTGATTCCAGCCTGATCTCCTATTCAGTTTTAGAGCCAGTGCATTGTCCAGTTGCAATGTGTCTGTCCAGGACACCCATTGATGGATATCGAGTTGGGCATGATAATTGGACCGTTATACATTTTTCATCTAGGCAGCCAGGTGAGCACTGGACCTGCAGTCAGGAAGAAAGTCCAAATCTGGCCTCAGACATTTACCAGCTCAATGATCCTCGACATGTTACTTAACCACTGTCTGCCTCAGTTTCCTCATTTGTAAAGTAGGGGATAATTATAGCATCTATTTTCCAGGATTGTTGTGAGGATAAAATAAGATACTTATAACATACTTTGGACACTTTCAAGTGATCTATAAATTCTAATTATATACACTTTGTTTTTTTCCAGCATGGTAGAGATTGAAAAAGTATCTTGTAACTAATTATGAATTTAGCCAACCCTGAATGAATTGATGAAAAGGAATATTTTTCTTAAATATTTTTATAGAATTTTGAAGTCTAAAAGTTGATTCTTCTTATGATTTTGTCTTAATAGAATCCTTCATAGAGTTAAAAACCTTTGCTTTTCATATCCCAATTAATTGGTAGCACAATAATTCACAAGGCAGGGATGTTTTTTTAATACTGAGCCAAAATCTACCCCTGTTCCAACTTTAATTTTTACCTACAGAACAGGTTCTTTCAGGGCGGCAAAAAATAAAATTTACTTTTTCTGCTATGTGATAAGCAGTTAAAGATAGCCATCATCTATCCCCCCAAGTTGTCTCATGTTCAGGCTAAACATTCCTCCTCCTTACAACTTTCTTCATATGGAATATTCTAGACTTTATACTAGCTGAGTGATCCTGGGCAAGTCACTTAACTTCTGTCTGCTTCAGTTTCTTCATCTGCAAAATGGAGAGCCTAAGAACAGCCACCTTCCAGGCTTAGTAGAGGCTCAGATGTGATAGCAGAGCATTGTGCAAACCTTGTGCTCCAGCTTCATAACAGCTGTTCAGAACAGTAATACAACTCCATCAGCCAATATGGTGAATAGATGAAGTGTTGGGCTTGCATCAGGAAGCCTTGGACTTGACTCCCACTCTGGATACTTTCTTTGTGATCCTAAGCAAGTTACAACTTTTTCAAGCCTGTTTTATTTTATAAACAAGACTATTAATAGCACCTGCTTCAAGTTTGTCGTGAAGAACAAATGAAGTAGTAGGACATGTAAAGTGCTTTGCAAACCTTAAGGAACGTATATAAAGGTGAGCTACTCTTATTGGGGTTCCCATCTAGCTCTCCTGTTCGTCTTCCATAGGACTGGACCATTGCTGGAGGAAATCACTGGATTCACTAAGCATTATGCCATTTGACCTCAACTGGGCAAACCCAGCTACACAGTAATCCTTGTATTCATCTCTTATAGACTATATCATATCCTCATAGAAGCTGTCATTGGGCATCACCCAAACAGAGATTCACCTAATTGTGTAGAACCCAAATTGCTGCCATTCTTACTGTTTATTTCACCTTTGATGGGAAACTACACAGAAAAACTGTGTTCACCTCTCTGAAATGGAACTTTTAGCAAAATGCCTTTATCAAGTCTTTCTTCTGGGAGGCCACAGGCTGTCATTTATTTTATACTGAGATGACATTTAGTGCTTGTGGTTTCCTGATGGTGGTATGAGCTAAAAGCAAAAATGGTATTGCAGCAGAATTGCTGTGTCAGCTTCAGGATCTCATCTTGGATCTTGGAGACCACATAACTGCCATGTCATATCTTGAATAGAGTAATATAAATATAGATGAAAGAAATCCTTTTTGCATTCCAAGTTAAACCAGGCTTTGTGCCAGGGAAGAACAGGTCTGAGGATTTTCTGTTTATATCAGTCTTTTTAATTTTACTTCTTATAAGAAAATCAAGAGAAAACACTTTATATTGATTCTTTTAAATACATTGTTCCTAGATCTTGTTAACCTACTTTGTTTCATTGGCCAAGTTTTCTGTTTCTTTAATTAGTGCCTTAATTACATGGAATTAAAAACTATGGAGCACAGGCTTTATTCTCTTATCCTCTCTAAAAGTTCTATTTAAATGCCTTTTCTTTTTTCTTTTCTTTCTTTTTTTAACATTATGATTAACAACCACTGATTACTAATTCCCTCCTTGTCATTTCCAAGAAAATCCTCCATTGGTAGTGACTCTAGGAGAGAAGAAATGAAAGTGTTAAATTCAGAGATAAAGATATTAAAAACAAAGGATAGCAACACATGTTTAAAAGAATCCTTTCAAGTAATAAATAATTATAGTCAAGAAAAAAATCACAACATCAGGCATAGTTAATTATGCCTGAAAACGTGTGCCTCTTCCTTGATCTGTAGTCCACCTACTATGTCTTCTCTGTGAGGTGAGGGACATATATCAATATCCATCCTCTGAAGTCCTAACTGGTCACTGCTTTGATTTTAATTCTAATCTTTCTAATCTTTATCTCATTATGCTGATTTATGAATTATTCTCCTGGTTCTACTTATATTCTGTGCCTCTTGAATGATTTCTATTTGGGTGAAGAATGATACCTATAATGCATGTTAAGCAACAAGGCAGCCCTTTTGATAACATCCAAGAGTTTGACATTTTCTTCAGTGAAGATGTATCAAACATGCTCATCAATGTCATAATTCCACAGATCAATAGTTAAGATAGCAGTTATATATTAAAAATGGAACACACGAAAATTCTAGCTAGATGACATTGAATCCTATCCAGTCTAACATCCTGTATTTAGATTCACCTCAATATGGCATCTATTTTGCTTAAGATGGGAGGGAATACACCATATTGGATAATTTTAGAGTCAGGAAGACCTGTCCTCAAGTCCAAGTAAAAATTCCTTCTTGTCTAAATTCTTTATATTCATCATTTCTTAACCTGCAATAAATTTCCACGATGTTTATATACCACAAAAATATTTTGTAATTGTACAAAATTACAAATATTTCATAGTTATAGCATCTTTCTGTTCTCTTTGACCTCTATGGAGATATATGTCCCAAAATACTATCACTGGATCAACAAGTCATATTATAACAACATTAGCAATAACAGAAACTTTTATATAACATTCCCTATGTATCAGGGTAGGTGGCAGAATGGTCAAGCACTCAACCTGGAAGACTCAGGGAGACCTGAATTCAACTTTGTTCTCAGACACTTAGTAGTTATAAACCACTTCAGTATCTTTGCTGACTCTCTAACTGGGGTCACAAAAAGGATCAAATAAACTAAACATGTGTCTGGCACATACAAAGTGCTTTACAAATGTTGTCTGATTTGATCCTTATAACCACCCTGGGAAGTAAGTGTTATTATTATTCCTACTTTACAGATGAGGAAACTGAGGCAAACAGAGATTAAGTAATTTTTACAGTATCATATCAGGTCATATTTGAACTCAGGTCTTCCTGACTCCAGACTCAGGTATGCTATTCATTGCCAATATTTTATTTACTATTGATTTGCATTCTTAGAGTTGAATTTAACTTTAGAAAATAAAACCAGTTAAATTTTCTTTCCCTGTGAATAACAGAAATAGCAAATAACCCTATAAAATAACAACCCAGTAATGATAACTAACAATTACATGTGGTATTTAACATAAAATGCAATGTAGCATATATGTAATTAGGTTATATTCATGTAATATATGCCTTCAGAAAGTTTAATTTGTTGAAGAAAAACTTCCAAATAAACCTTTTGTGAATAGATGAAATATGAATTTCTCAACTAAATCAGCATCTTTCCCCCCATTTACTTTCAGATCTGTGAAACTGAATGGCCACGTTCTCAAGATGGTGGATGACAAAACATTGCCAGAACTAATTGGCAAACCCCTCTGTCTATATTGTCCATTGACTTTGCCACCTTTTTCATATGGATTTTTTGTTATTATGAATGCTAAAGTTGCTGCTTGCATCTAAATGGTGGAGACTGATCAATTTAATCCTGTGGATGAATTTTAGGAATAAAGATGGAAGTAAAGTACAATTTGAAGCAGTATGAGTTCAGGAAAATATATCATCACATATCATTGAGTGAAAGCTTCTGAGAGATAAATACTGGATCTGAGTGAATACATACCAAAACATGACTTTAACTTCAAAGCTACAGAGCCTACATTTTTATGTGAATGTTTTTATATTTTCATATTTTAAAGTAATTTATGGAACCTTAATATTATAATTTTATTTTTCTCAAAAAGTGAAACCTTTAAAAAATAAATAAAATTTTTTCTTAAATTAAAAAAAAATGAAACCTTAAGAAATTTTTAAAAATGCTTATACAAGAGGGGCAGCTAGGTGGTGCAGTGAATAGAGCACCAGCCCTGAAATCAGGAGGACCCGAGTTCAAATTTGACCTCAGACTTAACACCTCCCAGCTTTGTGTCCCCGGGGCAATGAAATTAAACCCCAATTGCCCACTCAAAAAAAAAAAAAAAAAAAAAAAAAATGCTTATACAAGAAAAACCTCCAATGGACTAGAGCCAAGATGGCAAAGTAGCAAGAAAGTCAGTGAATTTTCTATCTCCCCCCCCCCCACCTCCCCAAAAATTTTCTCCAAAGAATCTAGAAAATGTGCCAGACTTAGTACTGACCAGAACATCTAAGGGGTAGGGGGTGGGGACATTATACAGGGAGCCATGCTTCTGGTCTCCCAGAAATGCTCTGGGGATGGGGTAGAGCCAGAGGTACACAGTGCAGAGCATGCCAGTAGAAGGAAAGGCTATGGACCAGGGCAATATGAGGTCCCAGAAGGAAGAAGTTGAAATGGGGTGTAGGGGTCAGGAACAGATAGCAACTAACAGCTTTATGGCTCACTCCCTAGTGGCAAGGCACAAGTCCAGGATGAAGTAAGGAGAGAACCTGCACTTAGGTACCAGCCAAGGAACAGATGCAAGAGCATCTGTGTGGCTTGGACACCAAGAGCAGAATGGATTCTAGCCTCTACCCCACAGGAATAACCAGACCAAAAGGGAACCCACAGTTCTGTGCCTCTGAACTAACAGAACTTTCTTGCTGGCTGATAGTGGCTAAGTCCAGCTGTAGAGTGCTGCAACTCCAAATGGGCAAGCCCCTAGGTCAGTTGTTCAGACCCAGACCCAAATTAGGAAATTGCAGAGTTGAGAATGGAGTGGGGGAAGCAAGGTGATTGGAGCAAAGCACTTTTGGAGCACTGAAATTATCCATGTCCTGGAGTAACAGCATTCAGTAACCTCCCAAAAAAAAAAAAAAAAATCACAAAAGGACCAGAGCAGACCTTTCCTCCACAGTGCACAGAGATTGACCTTAAAATAAAGTCCGAAGTCAGAATGAGCAAACAAAAGCAGAATTCCACCATTAAAAGTTATTAGGGTTACAAGGACACTTAAGATACAAACTTAGAAGAGAAAGACTCCAAAACATCTATAAGCAAACCCTCCCAGCAAAACACTGCTTGGACACAAATTCAATTAGATTTCCTAGGAGAGATGAAGAAAGAATTTTAAAATGTTTTTATAAATGAAAAGAGAATACTGAAGGAAAATTTTTAAAAGATGTGAGTTATAGAAGAATTACAAAAGGAATTAACAGCTTGGCATAAAAGGTTTAAAACCTTATCCAACCACAAACTCTAGCATGGGTCAAATAGAAAATAAAGACATCATGAGGCAAAAAAATATTAAAAACAAAGTCCAAAAAACAAAAACAACTGACCTAGAAAACAGATTAGGAGAAAAAAAGTTTAAGAATCATCTGATGACCTGAAACCTATGATCAAAAAATGAATCTAAACATCATATTTTGAGAAATATTAAAACAGCCCAGATCTCTTAAAACCAGAGGCCAAAACTGAAATAAAAAGAAGTCATTGGTCACCTGATGAAAGAAACCAAAATGAAAAGTTCCAGTCCTATTATAGCCCAAATCCAAAGCTTCCAGGCCAAAATATTGCAAGCATCCAGAAAGAACAAATTCAAATACCAGTCAGAATCAGACAGCATCATATAGCACATATATCATACAGCAGCTACCATAATAAAGGAATGGAGAACTTGGAATACAATATTCCCAGGAAAAGATGTGAGTTTATAGCCAAGAATCACTTCCCAAAAAAAAAAAAAAACCTGATTATAATCCAACAAAGATTATAAAGAATTATTTTTTAAAAGTCTTTAATTAAATAGAGGACATTTAAGCATTCCTGATTTAAAAACAAAAACAAAAACAAAACAACTAAAAAGATAAGCTTGAGTGAGATAAACTACTTATGTTCTAATATGGGAAGATATTACATGTGTCCCCTCTGAATCCTATAATCATCAAGAGTTATTGAAGGAGGCTAATTAGATATACAATCTAATGGATTGATTATTGTAACTGAAATGATATTATTATGTCTTAATGATCTTAAAAGAAGGGAAAGAGAGGGAAAGAGAAATACACTAAACTGAAGAAATGAAAGGAAGCTTGGGGGCAATTATCTCACAATTTAGGATGTGTAAGTAGAAGTCTATACAAACAAGGGAGAGGTGAGAGGACAGCTAATGCTTGAATTTTATCTTTAACTGGTTAAAGGAAAGGAAAAATGTATACAACCACAGAGTGGGATAAAAAAGAAATGCATTTTGTTCAACAAGGAAAAGGAAGAAAAGGGGAGATGGAAGAATCAGATTAACAGATTAATACTCAACAAAGCAAACGCTAAAGATATGAACAAGTATTTATAGATCTTTTTGTGGTGCAAAGATTGGAAATCTGAGAGTAACCAAGTATTGGGAAATGACTGAACAAGTTATGGCATATTCATGTGATAATACTATTGTGCGAAAAGAAATGGTGAAGGGAATTGTTTCAGAAAAACTTAAGAAGACTTGTATGAACTGGGATTCAGTATAAAATTAGCAGAAGCAGAAGAACAATTTATACAGTTATGACAATATTGTAAAGACAAACAATATTGAAAAATTTTTCTTAGGTCATTGTAATGAGCACCACAATTATAGAGGACTAATAGTGAAACATGCTCCTCACCTCCTGATAGAGAGTAAAAAGACAGAGTGCAGAATGAAGCTTTTTTTTTTTTTTTTTTTACATAGCCAATGTAGAAATAGGTTTTATTTTACTATACATGTTTGTAAAGGGCGTTTTGTTTTTCTTAATTTTTTTTAGGGTGAAGTGGGAGGTAAAACAGATTTTTTGTTGATAAAAAATATATATGTAATTTTTTTAATGAAAAATTTTCAAGATATGTCTCATGTCTTGGGACAGCTATCTGTTTTTCTGTTTTCTTTCTTTTTAAAAAAAATCAAAACTATTCTAAGTAAACTGGTTTCATATCTTTACTACTTTTTAAAACCACTTTTAAACTTTTGAATGAGTTCATATAAACAGTTGAGGAACTTTTGATAAGTCTAAAACCTCTAGAAAAGGTATCTTCTATTACAACTACTTTTGCAGCTAGGTAGTACAGTTGCTTAGGAGTAGTATTGGATTTGGAGTCAAAAAGAACTAAGTTCCCATCCCAAACTATAATTTGATCCTGGGTGAATCATTTAGCCTCTTTCCAATTCAGTTTGCTCCTCTTAAATGAATATAATAATAGAACTTATCTCTCAGGATTGTTGTGAGAGTTAAATGGGTTGATGTCATCCATAATGTTTCTCAATTTTTTTTTTTTTTTTTTTTTGCTTTTTGCTGAGGCAATTGGGGTTAAGTGACTTGCCCAGGGTCACACAGCTAGGGAATGTTAAGTGTCTGAGACTAGATTTGAACTCAGGTCCTCCTGACTTCAGGGCTGGTGCTCTAACCACTGCGCCACCTAGCTGCCCCATGTTTCTCTAATTTTGCAGTACTATATAAATGCTAACTATTTTTAATATAAATTATTTCAATATATAATTAAACATATTTTAAATGTTAGCTATTAAAAGCATAGTTTCTTTGTAGAAATCCAGATTTTTATTAAAGGTTGTATTTTAAACTTTATTTAGCAACTAAGGCTGATGTTTAAACTAGTGTTCTTTAGGTGAGAAATTATTAATAATGGAGAGTTTTACAAAGCACTTCATATGTACCATCTGAATCTCAAAATCACCCTATGATACAAGTAATGCGTCATCTCAAATTTGCAGATGAAGAAGCTAGCATTTAAGAACTTAAGTGATTTGCTCAAACTTAGATGGTCAGTATCTGAGCCTATATTATGACTTGAAATCCAATGTCCTTTACCATATGCTATAGCTACAAAAACTAAAAATTGCTTTTGCTCCCAATGAAAAACTCAAAAATGAGTGTTTGATATATTTTTATAAAAGCATTTTCAGTCTCATCCCCCTTAATCTTAGTGCCTTCTTTCTGATGGTCCCCACCAAGAATATCTCCAATTTATCCTGTTTCTATCCTATTTATATGTAGTTGTTTCCATGTTTCTCCCCTATTAGACTGTGAGTTCCTTAAGAACCAGAGCTGTCAATTCTAATAGACTTGTAAGGAGAGAGCCATCTACTCCCAGAGAGGACTGTGGGGCTGAGTGTGGATCACAATATAGTATTTTCACCTTCTTTGTTGTTGTTTGCTTGCATTTTGTCTTTTTTCTCATTTTTTTTTCCTTTTTGATCTTATTTTTCTTGTGCAGTGTGATAAATGTGGAAATATGTATAGAACTGCAACTGTTTAGCCTATATTGGATTACTTGCCGTCCAGGGGAGGGGTGGGGGGAAGGGAGAGAGAAAAATTTGGAATATAAGGTCTTGCAAAGGTGAATGTTGAAAACTATCTTTGCATGTATTTTGAAAATAAAAAGCTACAAACAAACAAACAAAACCAGGAGCTTTCTCTTGCCTTTTGTTTTTTGTTATCTCCAACACTTATCACTGTGCCTAGCATATTGTAGGTTTATTTACTGACTTGATTCAGCATAAGAGATCTAAGAGAATAAACATAAACCTATCTTCATTGTTTCTCCTCCCCACTGTCAAGTCCATAACATTCTTAAATCATTTATGAAAAATAGTATGCTGACTATAGCAAAGTATTTGAAACTTGGTAAGTTATTTTGTATTTCCAAAGTAATTTGAGCCCCTAAAATGAGGGGAATACAACTGCTGTAGGTTTAAGCCAGTAGCAGAGAAAAGAGATTTCCCAGTTCTCTCAGGGTGTCTGAGAATCTTGAGGGGATAAAATAATAGACTTGAATGAATTAATAAAAACATTCATCAAGCATTTACTTTGCACACACCAGTTAGGGGATGCAATAGATAAAGCATCAGGCTTGGATCTGATAAGATCTGAGTTGAAATCCAGCCTCAGACACTTACTAGTTATGTGGCCCTGAGCAAGTCACTTAGTTTGCCTCAGTTTCCTCATCTGTAAAATGAGGTGGGAAAGGAAATGGAAAACCATTCTAGTATCTGCCCAAAAACCCCCCAAAAACCCGTGTCATACAACTAAACAATAACAAACATAATTGCTACACTTACTTGCCCATGTCATAAATTGTCCAATCCTTCGCTATTCTCTAGTATATTTTCACATTTATTTCTAGGTTTTAAAAAAGCTACAAGTAATGCAGCTTGTTTTGTACGGATGAGCCAAAGGGGATGTACAACTTGGAAACCACACTTAACACAATTCCTGACAACTCTTTAGAAGTGTTATTGCTATGTACAACATCTTGTGTAAATACCCTGAGGGGAAGCATCTGAACGCAGGCAAGAAACTGCGTCATCCCTCTGAAGTGTGGGGGCACCAGAGAATGCTTGAGAAACATAAGTGAGACGGAGGTGCACTGCAGCCGCGGGGAACCGGGCAGGACATGGAGGGAACGCATGACCAGTCTGGTTGAATCCTCCCGGGCAATAACGGGCGAGTAAAGCTGGAAAGAAGGATGGGGGAGGGTTTTTTAAGTGCCAAATAGAGCAGTTTAATTATTCAAATGATCCTGTGAGTCATAGGGAGCTCCTGCTATCTGAGGGACTAGCGTGCAGATTTATCCAAGCCACAGTAAACACACTTCGGGGGGCTGGAAGGAGGAAAGCACCTGAGAACACAAGACACAAGACCCCAGGCACCTGGCTGTGTGAGAGGCAATGCGCACGCGCCCTCCAGGCTGGTCACGCCCATTGACGTCATGCACCGCTCGGGCTCCGGTGTGGCCGCACGCTCGCCATGATGGCCTCTGGCCGCCTCTGGCTGACCCGGGGGTTGCTGGCGGGGCTACGGCGGCCGACGCTCGTCGTGCGCGCGGCCTGCGCTGCCACGAACTTCTGCCGCTCTCCCCCGCCCTTCCCTGGGCCCAGCCGTGGACGCCCGCTGAGCCTGTCAGCGGCCGCCATAGTGGACGCGGCGCCCCGCCCCCTGCAGCCCTATCTGCGCCTAATGCGGCTGGACAAACCCATCGGTGAGCCCGGGGGCGGGACGGGCGCGCGGGTGGGAGCAATGATTGGGTAATCCCTGCTGGAGTGGCACAGTTTGACAGCGAGAAGTGGGAGCCAAGGGAGTGAGCGTAGTGTGCAGTGAAAAGCAGTATAAAAAACACTGGATTTTAAACTTGGGGAAATAGACGAGAGCTGAAGATTTAGAGATTGAAGGGAAGACCTTGGAGGCGGAAGGAAACCTCCACCCCACCCTCATTTTCACCCATCTGTCAGTCTGTTGAGGATTTAAAGATGATAGCAAAAAAGTGGCAACTCCCCTTCATGAAATTTACCTTCAGGAAGAGGAATAATATATAAGTAAATCTGCAATAGGCCTCTTTCTATGGTGCTAGAATTACCCTACAAATGTTTTGTACTTAAATGGAAAGGTTTATCACTAGAAGGGTGGGTGGATTAGGAATGGCCTTGGGGAAATAATTGTGTTTGGAGTTGGGTTGGGGTAGAATTCCTCAGGCTAAGAGAAGACAACTCTAGTTGGATTGGTTCCGTGTGGGAGGGGCTACCATTAGCTTGAGGTGAATTTCTGTGGTGCCACAAAAGTGGATTTAATTTTCAGGTTGAATTAGCTTCTTGGTTCTGAAAAGCTGAGGGAAACCGGAATCAGCCCATGCAACTGTAAGAACAGATGGATATTTACCGAGGCGTTATTTCTTCGGTCTAGGCCTTGGGTTCTAATAACCAGGCTTTAACCAGTATTAAATGGATAGACAGCTGGACTTGGAGCCAGGAAGACCTGCGATGAAATTCAGCTTTTAGGAACTTAATAGTCAGTGATGTCTCACTCCTCAGTGACCCCTTTTGGGGTTTTCTTGGCAAAGATACTGGAGTGACTTATTAGTTAACTTTCATATTACAGATGAGAAAAGTGAGGCAAACAGAATCCAGTGACTTGTCCAAGGCCACACCCTAAGTATCAGAGGTCAGATTTGAATTTAGCAAGAGAGCCCTCCCAATTCCAGGCCCTGAGTTCTATCTACTGTGCCATCTAGCTGCCCGTCTGGGCAAGTCACTACAAAGCTGTTTGCCTCTCTTTTCTCCTCTGTAAAATGGAGATAATAATAGTACCTACCTCCTAGGACTGTTGAGGATAAAATGAGATAATATTTTAAAAGCTATTTGTAAATCTTAAGGCAATAGACAAATGCTAACTATTATTATGGAGACCTGGAATAGAGCTAGATTAAATTTATTAAAAGCAATTTTTTAGGGAATGCTATAAACCCGTATTGAAGAGGAAATATATAGTTTTTGTATCTTACAGATATCCTAATTCCCATGTGTGCTATTTTTGTGGTTCATCTGGGTATAACCTCAGAGAAGGACAATTCATCTGTAAATAAATATCCTTGCTAAGTGTTAGCAAATATGGGTGACAAACTCTGGTCAAATGGGTGTCTCAAAATAAATCTTTCATTTGGAGGTGTAGGAATTGTGGGCTTTGTGGAATGTATTCCTCTGATGGGACAAGTTTGGAGAAATCTGCAAACCCAGAGGGTGGGCCTGCTGTCCAACTAAGGAGAAATCCATTGGACCATACAGTAGCCATTGCTACTTACTATTAAGAAGCTGACTGCTGAATTGATTAGAGAAAAATTGAACGTAACCATGATGTATGGACAGAACCAATTAATTGATGGCATTTTGATGGTCCATTTGAAAGTGGAAGGAGAAGTGACTTTCAGAAGATGATTCTAATTTGGTTGTTCACTTTAGGAAATGTGAGCTGTTTGAGATGAGGTTCAGGGAGAGGGCAGGGAATAGATTCAGGATAGCTCCCTCTACTGTGAGTCTTCCAGTGCCTTGACCCCAGATCCTCCCTGCTTGGATGGAAGAAATGATCTCTCTGATACCAAACAGACCATAATGGTGCTGTCTTTCTAGGCTATCAGTGCTTGAGGATGAGGCCTTGTCATCATTTGTACAGATTCTTAGACTTTTGTTATGGGCCTTGCTAGGTGGTTGGTATACTAGAAGCTTAATAGGACTTTAAGAAGATCCTTCTGGGGAAGCAGAATCAGGCATCTAGATTTTATAACCAGATGGGCCCTCACTACATCCTTTAATCCCAGCATAATCCTTTAGTCAAATGAAATAATGTTGTAGAAAGACTCCTCCCTTCATTTTCTCTGATCAAGGGATCCATTGTGCTTCCAGGATTGGGTTAAATTCCATAGTACCATATGGTGTTTTTATTTGGTTTATGATTTTCAGGCAGTGGGCCTCATTAAGCATTGGAGAAGGCTTTTCAAAGTCCAGCTTTTGTGTGGATCCTTCCATTTGCTAAATGGGCTGATTTTCTTGTGGATGAAGTATCCCTATGTATTCATCCTTAGTTTAGTGAATGGGGTTATTTTTCCACTTCAGTGCTTTTTTAATGTCAGTTATAGGGATGTTGAGGAGACTTTAAAATGAGTACATTATAATTCATTCTAATACCAGTATGACATCAAAAAAATTGTCTTGTCTCTAGTCTGGCTCTTTCTGGAGCCATGAGCCTGATACTGAAAACACCAGATGCAGATGGTACCCTCTCTCCCCCTCTCTCCCCACCAGCAAAAATTCAGGAAATTGCCCATTAATTTCAAGTGTACCTTTCCCCTGGATAGTAACTAGATAAATCACCTGGGTGAGTAAATCATCTGCCTGGAAACCAGTTAGAGCTTGGGCAAGAGAGAGAGAGAGACAGGAAAATGGACCTTGACCTTTGAGAGGTATAAGTAACTACATAACCTGGGTAAAGAACAAATTAGGTAGAGGAGGGGGAAAGGGTTGCCCAGTTGATCCTTCTTTCTAGCCCATATTTAAAAGTGGACAGACAGGTAGTAAAATGGCCCCCACTCCCAGGGGAACATAAATATCATTTAACTGTAGTCCAAAAAGTTTGGTTTCAGTTGCCTAGGAATGGATGTCCCCATGAGAGAGTTGATAGTCAAAGGACCAGGAGGAAATAGGCTTTGGTTGGCAAAGCCAGGATCCTAGCTGAAAAGACAAGTTAAATTTCGAGCCGGAGGATGCCAGAGCCTTAGCTCCCTGGTACAATTCTGTGGATGTTTGGGACTAGAGATGCCCTAAGATCCTCTGGTCTGGCCCTGAGGTCTGTTCCCAGTTGTCCTCTCAGTGCTCTTCTCTCAGTCTTTGCCCTCTGCCCTCGTTGTGGGCTGGCCTAGGATCTGAGAGGTTCCACTGAGGTTCTGAGGGAAGTATTCCCTGGGATGGCTCTTTTTTCTTTCTTTGAGAATGCCTTGAAGGTGTCCCTTATGGATGTTTTATCTGTTAGTTGGCAGAGCTGAGGTCCTATTACTTATCATTAGGCATAAACTGTGTCTCAGTTGTGCTATACCAGGGCTTCCTAGGGTATGGCTCTTTCTGGCCAGCCAGGAGTCATTTAGTCATTGAAAGTTTATACATAGCCCATAGTCCTAGAAATCCAGAACTATGACAGGTTAAGTACATTAATGTCTACGTGAGGGGTGAATTCTAGATGAGGTGTCAGAGCCGGAGTATGTGTCCTGTCTGAGGGACTTTGCATTCCCCTGTGGGCTATTGTGATCCACCTGGCTGCAGCACTGTGTGTGGAGACCCAGAAAGCAAAGGTTTGTTTTCTATAAGAGTTTTAAGGCACTACTTCACAGACTCGGTCTCTGTCGATCTCCCATTTGGGTCCATGGAGTACTCTCAGGCTGTTCTGGCCATTTCTTTCACTTCGCCACAGACTTTAGTGATGGCCACATTTCTCATCAGAAGGCCCTTGGTAGGACTCTTCTGGGAGCTGGGACTATTCTTTCAGAGGCTAGGATCTTACCTGGCTGGTTTCCCATAAAGTTTCTTGGACCCTCGACTCATTTCCCACATTTCTGACCTTCCAGCATGAAAAAGACACTCTCAATATGTTGGCCCTAGAATTAAATAGAGGGAAGCGAAGGAGGAGAACACATTGGACTGCCTTTGGAAAAACATGGTGCTCTTTTAACGTATCTCTGAACTGGTATTCTGCCAGCGCTGTTGTAGGTCTGGAAGTTATGGAACACTACAGTCTTTGAAGAATTAAAAATGAGTATTGCCCAGAAGGCACTGGAGAGGCACATAGTAGATCTAGAATTAGGAAACAGAAGTAGAGGAAAGGATATCAAAGGTCATGGACTGATCTCATTCTGAGAGAAAGTTTCATTTTTTAAATGTCATTTGATGTTTCTAGCACCTGGGTTTTTTTTTCCTCCACAGAAAATTCTCATAATAGATATAATGTTTCTCTGTACTCTAAAGACTTTGAATTCTCTTTTTTCTAAGTGTTAATCCATGTTTTGCACCATATTGCTCACTTTCCTGCTCTATGCTCACCTTTGCATTAAAATCACCAAATGTTAGAGAACACATCTGTTTGAATTCCACCTCCATCCTTCAAGTGAAATTTTCTCTCCACAATTACTGGTGATCTCTCAATTGCCAAATGGGATGGCCTTTTCTCAGTATTTATCCCCTTCCCTCCCTGAACAGCTGGGCACCTCTTCTGTGGGATAACCTTCTCTCTCAAGGTCTTCTGGTTTTCCTTTAATATACTGGCCATTCTTTCTCAGGTTCCTTTGCTGGTTCACCTTCCTTCCTCCTACCATGTGAATCCATAGGGGAGAGTTCCTTTGGAAAACTCTAGTCCAAGAGGCAAATGGTAGACTAAGAAGGCAAAGATCTGAGCACAATCCATTCGTTAACTAGGCTGGCCAATAAATGGAGCCAGTGACTTCTTAGTAGTCAGAGACCCAATCGAGGGAGAGTGGGGTCTTCTATGGTGATTAGCAGGAGGATGGAACAAAGTCCCTAGCAATATGGGGGTCTTTTTATAGCCAAAAAGTGGGAGGAGAAACCATCTTTCTGACATCAGTTGATTTTAGTTTATTTGGGCCTCCCCTTCTGAAACTTCCATAATCACAAACAAGACAAAGGTAAGACAATCTCTATTGAATGATGTTTCATAAGGAGGCAGGATAAATATCATCCCACCTCCTTCCCATTATACCTTGGGAGATGAGACCACTTATTATGAGACTTGGGTGGTGAAGAGAGTAGTCCTCAAAAGACAGGATCAGCCTGCAGGCCATGGGATTAGTCCGAACACTTTAGATTGATGAGGCTAACCTTTAGGTAACCTTTAGATTGCCTCATAATGTGGAGTAATGGGTGAAGTTACAAAGATGGATATTCAAGTTTTAATACGAAGGTGAAGGTATTAATTATGAGATAAGAATTGAACTGTGAGTTTACCTGAATCATAAAAATAGCATTGTGATCCAAATGGTGAGTTTACCTGAGTAAAATTTACAGCAGATGAATTAGTAAACCAACTTGACTGAGTCTTAATAGAATTTAAAAAATCAATTTTATTTATTTTTTATTGAATCTTTTTTAAAAATTTTAAACAAATACAGAATAAGAAAAAAAAAAACCAACCACTGCCATGTGCATAGCAGAACATGAGGATTTAAAATATAAAGCAAAAAATTTACCAGAAAACTTAGAAAATTAATACTACATGCTGTGTTTAGAGCTCTCTATCTTTGTTCCTTTAGTTCTCTGCTATGCATTTTTTTACTTTATTTTTTTTTCTCCTTCTTTCCCCCGCAAAGCTACAATTAAACATAGGGATATATATACCCATGTATGCATATACATATGTATATACCTAGCTATCTATAATCATATACACATATATACATATTCATTCATACACCTATATGTAAGACATACTATGCTTATTTTCACTTGTCTTCTTTCTCTGAAGGTGTCTAAGATCTTCCTTCATATGTCCAAGTATTTCCATATTTTTCCAAGTCTATCAGCTCATCATTGACTACACAACAGCAATATTTCAATCTTATACTTTCTAGTTATTTTAAATAGCCTAAAACAATATTGATTAATGTGACAGATATATAATATAGTTTCCTATTTTTTCTCTTTTCATTTTCTATTTTAACTTTGAGATCATAATTATTACCTTCCTTTTTTTTACTTAACTTCTACTCCTGATGTTTGTTTTATGTTTGTGTGTATTTCTCATTTTTATAATATTTTCTGAAAGCAACATATTGTTGAGTTCAAATTTTTAATCTACTAATCTGTTACCATTTTATAGGTGAATTCATTTAATTCACATTCTAAGCTATAATAATTCCTTTTTTATTTTCCTCCTTCCTATTTTCCTTACTATCCTTCTCATCCTATTCTTATCAAGACCTCCTGACTCCTCTACTTTACTTCTACCCACTACCTTGCCCTTCTATTTTTTAACCTACCCTACCTCCAAGGATTTTCTCCCTCCATCTTATTTCCTTGCCCTCTTGTTTCTATCTGAATTTAGAAGATTTTTATAACCTTCCAAATATATATGTTGTTCCCTCTTTATCCCATTAATAAACATGCTGTTCTATATCCCATCCCTTATCTTATTCTCTCACTTTCCTATTTCTTTATAAATTAAGAGACTTTTATTCCCTTCAACCTACCCACCCCTCCAAGAATCCCTTCCTTATTCTCTCCCCCCACGCTATCCCCTTTCTCTCTTATTTCTTTCTGAATTTAGAAATTTTCACATAGATATAATACACACACATGTATATACACATATACATGCATATATACACATGTACACATACATGTATATGTGTGATGTTCCCTTTTTAATACATGAGAGTAAATAAGAGTAAAGGTTTCAGCACAACTTGTGAGTTCCTTTTTATCTCCCCCTATACAATATATGTGTGTGTAATGTTTTTAGAATCACCCCATTATATTCAGCTTAGTCCAAGCCTTCCTTTTAAGATACACAGATTAAAATTACAATCATAGAAGAAATAATAATATTTTCATATATAAAATGCAAACTATTTGACCTCGAGACCATTATAATTGGGCCTCAGTGTTTACCTTATGTTTTTCCTGGATGTTATATGTTGAATTTTTCCTTAAGTTCTGCTGTTTTTGTCACAAATATCTAAAATTCTTTCGGTTCATTAAATGTCCTTTCCACTCCCACCCCCATTCAGTATTAGAGTTAACTTTTCTGGCTAAGTTATCCTTAGTCATAACCCCAGCTCTTTTGCTCAATGATATATGGTATTCCATAAGCTACAGTCCTTCAACAATAATAGCTTCTAGGTCTTGTGTAATCCTTATTGTAGTTCCAATATATTTAAATTACTTTTTCTTCCTGTTTCCAATATTTTCTCCTTAACCTGAGAACTGTGAAATTTGGCAATAATATTCCTATAAGTTTTCCTCATGGTTATTTCTCCCCCCCCCCCCCCCTGCTTTTCTTTCTTGTTCTAGAATTTCAGGTCAGTTTTCCTTGATAATTTCTTGAAATAGTATGTCAAGATTCCCTTTTTTAATCATAATTTTCAGGCTATCTGACTGTTCTTATATTATTTCTACTGGATTTGTTCTCCAGATCAGTTGTTTTTCTGATGCTATTTTTTCACATTCTCATTTATTTTTTTCATTTTGGGGGTTTTGTTTTATTATTTCTTTGTGTCTTAGAATGTCATTAGTTTTCCTTGGTCCAGTTCTAATTTTCAAGGAATTATTTTCTTCCTTAAGTTTTTGGTTCTCTCAAGTTGAGTTGACTTTTTATAATTTTCTTGGATTGCTTTTTTTTTTTTTTTTTTCTAATTTTTCTTCAATCTCTTTTATTTGATTTTCAAAGTTCTTTTTAAGATCTTCTCCAATGTGCTTGGAATCATTTGACATTTCTCATTGAAAATGAAGTGGCTTTTTTAGCTCCATCCTTTGAATATATACCCTGGTCTTCCCTATTTCCATATTAGCTAATTGTGGGTGGGTTCTTTCTCTTTTGTTTAGTCCTTTTTATTTATTTTTATTTCTAGCAGGTGTGATCAAATTCTAGGTTGGAGGTATCAGAAATCATGCCCCAAGCCCTGCTTTCCTTACCTGTTTGCCGAGGTCTGTCCCAGGACCCGACCTTGAGCTTTCCTCTCTATTCCTATGCCTGGCTAGAGCCCCACCTGCAAATGGTCTTACTGTCCCCATGGTCCCTTTGGGGGCTGTAAACCCTGAAGCTGCAGCCTGCAGGTCCCCAGCCCTTGCGGTTACCCAGAGACAGCCCAGCCCAGAATGAGTCTGGTCAGTGGACTGGGCATCCCTAGGCAGCAGGAGGTCCTTCAGTCTTCTGCTCAAGCGAAGACCCCCCACTGGTTGTGAGCTGAACCTCTTGGGCTGCCTCCCCATCCCAGCTGCCCCCAGCACTCCTTTTTGTTGATTCTGCAGAGGTGTTTGAGCTGCACCTCTGGTCTTTTCTGGGGTCTTCTCAGGTTATCTTAGAACAACTCCGTGACCTTGACTTTTGTTTATTTCCATTGCTCTACATTCCCTCTGTAGCAATGGTCCTGTGGAGGAATTTGGAGAACCCAAGTTTTCTGACCTACTCTGCCTCTCTCAGAATCCTCTCCAGAAATCAGTTTTCAGTTTCCTCATCATTTAGAAGCCTTGGCTGTTCTCATTCAGGAGGAATTCATTTGGGTCAGTGGCTATTGACCTGCCTGCACTTACCTGGAAATATTTGCAAATTGAGTCCAATCTTGGGGCAGCTAGGTGGATAGACAATTAGGGAAGCTGAGTTAAAAGTCAACCCCACTCTTTTCAGCAGTGAGATAATTCAGGCCAGTTCTAATGATCTTGGAATGGAGAGAGGACTATGGGAATTGGGTATAGATCACAACATAGTGTTTTCATTTTTTTTTGTGGTTGTTTGCTTGCATTTTTTCTTCTTTCTCTTTTTTATTTTGATCTGATTTTTCTTGTGCAGCATGATAATTGTATAAATAAGTGTATATACATTGGATTTAACATATATATATATATTTTATTTTATTTGCATAACATATGTGTGAGGAATTCTTCAACATTAACCCTTACATAGCTTTCTGTTACAAATTTTTCCCCCCAACTCCCCACCCCTCCCCTAGATGGCAGGATATCCACTACATGTTAATTATGTTAAAATATTGGCAAATCGAATATAT
>JAJPUD010011192.1:32007-46943 GCA_023553655.1 Myrmecobius fasciatus | reverse complement strand
GGGCCCGGCACACAGTAGGTGCATAATAGAAGCTTGTGGAATTGACTTGGATTGAATAATTATGACTGAGGATGCTAAAGGCATAGGAGACGAGGATCTGCCTGGGAAGATGGGGCTCGGGGTAACTCATCGCTCCCCATTTGCTTGGGGATGTGTTCATCTCTTTTGGGAACACAGTGGAGTGCACTCGAGTATTCATTTTATTTGTGTGCTCTCAGAGAAACTGAGGCAGACAGGGAAAATGGCTGGAAAATATAAGGGGGACATGGAGACAAGCCCTTGTCTGCTGGGCGCCACGCAGGCGGGCAGGAGGGAAGTGGGCCGAAATCCACAGGGGAGACTGTTGCCAGGGTAGGTCCTCAAGAATTGCAAGCGGTGCGAGAAGCTAAGGGGCCACCTCGTGTATGTCCCGGGCCCCCCGTAAGGCGACCCGAGGGGATGCTGAGAAACCCCGCCGGGGCTGGCAAAGGGGACAGCTGGCTTTGTGCGGGTGCTGAATGGCCGGCGCTGACCCAATCTCAGCAAACGTTCCTTCTGCGCCAGCCTGTGCCCACAGGCCCAGATGTGGGAGCTGCCGCCAGCGTCTTTAATCTCTCAAACGCCTGGCCTGATTCTTTAATCCTGCTTTCATTTTGGCCACAAACCCCTTTCAGGCCCGGCGCTCGTGCAGAAGTTTGCTTAGAAGATTATTCAGGAGCTAAATGAAAGGGTGATCTCTGCCCGGGAGGATTATGCCCATTTCGGGGAGAAGCGGTCCTTACCCAAGGCAGCCGTCCCTCCGGGTGGCAAAGAGCACACTTGGGCCGGATGCGTTTGGTGGGCAGTCCCTTCTCTCAGCCGGAGCCGGCTTAGGACACAGAACAGCAGAGTCATAGCGGGGACAGCGGCCCCGGCCTCCCCAGAATCACAGACGTGGGAGAGGGCCCCCCAAAGGCTCCCCTGGGCCCCCCTTAGACTAAGGCCCCCAATAAGGGAGCCCAGCCCCTTAAATATAAATGAGGAACCTGGCCCCTGAGGTTAGGGACCCAGTACCGGGAGGATTCACACCCGTGCCAGCTTTCTCTCCTGTAGACGTTGCCAGGGTCTAACACAGTTCTGGGGAGGCTGATCCCTGACCAAGGGGGCCCTGAGGAAGGGAGCGGTCTCCAAGGGCGGACTTACACCGGGAGAACCCCGGCAGTGGGAACCTGGCCGTTCCAGCTGAAGGCGGGGACGGTGTGGGTTCTGGGCGGGCAAGGGCATGGCTCCAGCCGTTCCTCCTCCTCCTGGGTCTTGCCATCCAAGTCCTCCAAGAACGTTGCCCCTCCTTAGTATTAGAAGAGCCCGTCCAGATGGAAGCCGCCTTGAGCTGGTGGGTCAGGAGCCTGCGGCGGCCGCTGTCTACTTTTGCTCTCTCACCTGCAACTGATGGCAAATGTGAGGGGGTGAGATGGGCGGTGGCAAAGTAACCGATTTTGACTTAATGTCCCCAGAACACCCTCACTGTGAGGGCCATCCCAAAGGGAGGGGAGTGAGCTTCTCCTTCAGAGTCTGGGCAGTGACTTGTGGGAAGTCTGAGCAAAGGTGCCTTTGAAGGCCTTGCCCGACCTCAGATCCTGTGGGTCCCAGGCACTTTAGGCCTTGGCAGTCCACACCGTCCCCATGGAAAATCAGAGGCTGGCGGCTTTTGCAGCCGAGATAACACCTATCCCTCTCTTGCCAAGACTCACTGGGCACCAGAAAAAGTTTACATAGAAATGTCAGGCACAGACCTCGAGGCCGTGGCGCCGGGAAGCCCTCGGAACGCTTCGCCCCATGGCAAACCCACGGGCAAAGTCTCGTGTTCCTTGGCCGGGAGCTCTCGTTTTGCTGTAGGGATGATGTTGGGCGGGCTGGCTCCAGCAGCCCCTCGACTTCCTTGACCAGTTAGCGCCGTCCCCCTCAGTGCCATCCAGCTCCTGCTCAGAAGCTTTATTCAAGGAGGTGACCAAATTGTCTGGGAGGCAGCTGGTGGGTGGGGCTCCTGGGTGGGTCCCAGGTGATGGAGGCCAGGCCTCTGCCTCTCCAGCTATCCACTGGTCAGAGCGTGGCTTAGGGAGCCCCTCCTCTCCTTCCTGCAGAATCCCGGACTTGGAAGGGATGACCAGCTGACCAGGGCTTGATGTCCTCAGTGGCTGCTGCAGCTTTCAGCAGTGGAGAGACATCCAGGCCCCCCGCTTCTACCCCTGGATCTTCCCCTTCCCTGTTTTCAGCCCCACTCCCTTAGCCTCCGAGAGGCTCCTCCTTGGTCAGAAGCCTCCGGCAGCTTACTCTGTAAGACAAGGGCAGGTGGCACTGGTTGGTGCCCTTCCATCCCTTCTAGAGCCACCTGCACCAGTGCCCCGTTTCTCAGCCACTTCTGGAAGCCTCTGTGCCACGCCCTTACCTGCCTGTGTGGCCCATCTGAGCGAGCCCCCAATTCCAGCTGTCAGGGGAATAAAGCTTGGCTAATCTGGCCTCCATGGCCACTCCTGCAACCCCGAGGGCCACCTGCTCTCTTGACTGGGGACAGGATGCTCCTCTCTTACCTTCAAAGCCAAGCTGGGAAATCCAGCCCCAGGCCCTCACCCTCTTGGTGGTAAAATGTGCCATCCCCTTCCCGTCCTAGTAGGTCCCACCCTCCCCCGATCCTTGAAGGGACACAATTAGTTTCTTTCCTTTACCAGGCTTGATTATGGCGAAGCTATCTGGCACCCAAACGGGCACTGGACCCTCCTTTTGATGGTTCTCTTTAGGCTCGTAAATTTTCATTCCTATCCCTAATAGGGCAAGGGATTTGGGGTGAGGGGAACGGGTCGTGGGATTTGAGGGTGGGGGAAGAACAGGTGATGTGCCGCTGGTACCCAGCCCGCTTCTCTCGGTGGGGGGGGGCTGCTTATTTGACCTTGTCCCTCTCACCCAGGGTCCTTAGGGGACTTCTGAATTTCTTCATGTGCATGTTTAATGGTTCCTGGACAGGGACCCATCCTGGCAGAATCCCTGGTTAGTGTTTGTGGCTAATCAAGAACAATGCACTTATGTAAAAACACTGACAGGAGAACAGGACTCTAGAACTGGAAGGGGCCTTAGGTACTAGCTTTCCCCAGTGCCCAGGGCAGTGCTTTCCCACCATAAGAGCTTCTGGTGGAGTTGAATTGAATTCCTCTCAGAAGGAAGAGCCTTGCTCAGTTTTCCGCAGTGAGCCAGTGGAATAAAGCGCACAGTAGACCCCACAGCTGCCCGTGTCTAGCCTCGGTCAGTGTGACTTGTCCTTCCGTTTCTGACCCCGTGCCAGCTTCTCGAGGTTGGGTATCCTCTATGACAGAAAAACAGGGTCAGGAGTCAGAATCGAGGAGTACCCGGCTGCCGGGAAGTGCTCTCTGCGTGTCGACCCCCTTCTTGGAGAAAACCCTTCCTCCCCAACTGGCTCTCTGAGGAAAGCTTTCCAGAGGAAATGTCGCGTGATAACGCCCCAAGAGCTGGTTGGAGAAGAAACAGCCCCAACGATCCATAACTGGATTCTCATCGAGAACAAAACAAAGCAAAATAAAACCCAAAGCCCTAACTGGATCAATCGGGGAGCCTGAGCTTTTGTTCACCCTTGCTATCACAAGGGCTTGGCTGGTGCCGCCTCATGTCCTGGAGGCAGATGGATTTGTTCAGTGGACCTTT
Organism: Myrmecobius fasciatus; assembly: GCA_023553655.1. Lineage (NCBI taxonomy): Eukaryota > Metazoa > Chordata > Mammalia > Dasyuromorphia > Myrmecobiidae > Myrmecobius > Myrmecobius fasciatus. The sequence continues at coordinate 43,274 of JAJPUD010011192.1, read as the reverse complement.
AAACCAACCCAAAGTCATTGACATGACAGCAGCAGCAGTACTGGGTGCATCCCATGCCCAGGAAACCAAGGGATTTGGGGGAAAAAATAGGTCACGTGCCATTGGTGCCCATCACGTGGCCCTCTTCCCGAGGCCAATGGGAGGGTTAGTGCTCTCAGATTTAGAACAAAATATCACTGTGATTATTTTTCTCCCCTTAGCATTTGTCATCTTCTCCAAACAGGGAAAGAGTGACCATCTGTCCGAAACCCGCATCAAACCAAATCGGTTCCCAAACAGCAAAGCTGCTCTGATTTGAGGTAAGGAGATTTGCAAACAGACTTCTCTGAGGGGACAGAACTTCAGAAAATGAAAAATGCTGTTATAGACTTCTCTTGTAAAGGCTGATGAGGGGAGAGCACTGGCTGGACAAAGGAGGTTCACAACTTAAAACAAAGCCCGTTGAGTGAGCCGATTTGATCGCAACTAACAATAAAGGGCATGAATTTCTTCTTAAGTGGAAAAAAGGGAAATCGGAGTTTTATAAACCTATTTCTTGACAAGATGCAAATGATTTCCCTTAAACATATTAGCTATTTACTCATTCATTCAGGATTTTTTTTTGCTTGCTTTGGTAATACAGAAATGTTTTTAAAGATCAATTTAAGTGACAAATATTAAAAAATTGGTTTAGAATTAGATAGAAAGTTTTATTTCTAAAAATAAAGAAGTCTAGAGCACAGTAAAGGTGTTTAATAAATGTGGTTTGGTTGAATAATTGACAGCTTTACAAATGTTCGATTTCAATAGAGATCGCTTTGAAATTAAATTCTCAGCTTTTCATAATGCCACTTACTCAGCGCCCAGCACATTGCTTTGTACCCAACAGGGACATATGAAGCGTCTGTTGGGTTTGCTGGAATTGGATTTAGACTTTACAAAGCCCTCATCTATGCATGTACCATTTAATGATGTGGACGCTTGGAAAGGGGAAAGAAAAATAAGGTTTTCATTTTTAAGAAACTCTTATTCAATAAGTTAATGATGCCTTCTGAAAAGAAAGCATACTTGATGTTTCTTTCCCCACGATTAGAAGGGCTGTCCTCTATGACTTCTTTGTGACTAGAGCCACGAGCCATCCACTTTCTAAGTATTTCCATTTGGTTCCATTTATACGTATGGAGGAAAAATCATCGGCCCAAAGCGGTCATCAGGCTGAGGCTTTTCTAAGACCATCATCTTTCTAATTGTGCTTTAGGATCCAGAACTGGAGGAAAAATCCAAACGCTCAAAAAAAGGGTCCAATGTCACTGCTCTGTGCCCCATTAGCTTAAGATCAACCCAATTTTTATATTGGGATTGGAAAACCTGGGTGGAACTTTTCTCTCAGGTGTGCTTGTCACTTCAGTGGGCGTTGTTCCAATCTAGGGCTGTTTATTAAGCTGCTTTAGAATCGGAAATGATTTTGGTGTTTGCCTGTTGCTTTTCTGGAACATGGGTTCTTTAGAATTATCCCAAGGGTGGAAAGAGGTTAATCATTTTACAAATGCAAAGGAATTAAAAAGGATTAGCCTACATTTGAGATGAAGGAAAAACAAACAAACAAACAAAATTCTGAGGTAGCCAGATGAACATTTCTTTTCTTGAGAGTGCTGTCTCATTATTATAATATTATCATTATCATATTAATATAGATAATATTATTATAATATCATATAATATTCATTAGAATATTATTATAAATGTGATTAATTCACATTTGTGGTATTCAATATTCGTGTTAATTATTTTTTAAAAAAACCTAATGACCTTTTTTGTTCCTTTGAATCATTTATTTAAAAGCGATGAATGGTAGGCAACATTTCTGCCTTCATCTTCCACAGAAAGTAAAAAGTAAAATAATGCCCAGATTTCTCTTTCCTGAACCATTGCATGTTGTTGAGACTTTGCTTCATGGAAGTAAGGCGAGAAGGGGCCAAAGCTGTTTTGTCTGTTGGGAGGTTTGTGGTTGTGCTATGGAGCTCCCCTTTTAAGTTATATTTATACTTAGAAAAGCCTAAAGTTTGTATTACATGGATTGAAGCATAATGGCTTTATGATTTCCCTTAGCCAAGCCCGCACACCGCAGATCACCAGTCCATCATTAATGTCTTCTAGCTACAAGGAGACACGGGTGCCTTTGTCAAGCAAAACCAACGTTGCCATCGATGGCTAGCAGCCATTACTGGCTGGCAAAGCTGGGTTCCCCTTTCCTCCTCCTGTCTCACCCCTGCCCACGGTGCTTTCAGAGGAAATGACTGGTTCCAGCTCTCCAAATGAAAATGGCACCAGTGTCAAGGCTTGGGAAATGGTGATTTCTGTGCATCTAGCTTTCCAGAAACAAAGGCGAGACTTAGGTGATTTCCCTGTTTGTAAGATGATGACCGTGGGCTAGCCCGGCTTTAAAGAGATGGCCGAGTGGTCACTACCTGACTCTGGACGTGGATTGCCCTGGTCTCTCAGAGGCTGCCCGGTGATTCCAGCTGAGTTTCTATTTCTCCCTCAGCAGGTCAGGCTTTCTCCCCCATCGAGGACGATCAAGCCAGACCACAAGTGAGTACTGGGGCCCGGTGGCCATTCTCTCTGCTTTAGAAGGAAATGAGAGCTGTGAATATCGTTTCAGAGCGCGTAGTTAGGACATGCTTGGTAATTAGTCCCATTTCTTAGGGTTCTAGCTGCCATTGCTTGTCCTGATCCTTTGGGAATACTAAAGCCAGCCAAGGGGCTTCGTCCCTGCTTTGATTATTCCCTAGAATTCTTTCCCCTGATTCTGTGACGATGGCAGTGCCCTAGGACAAGGGGGCAGGATGTCAGTGCCCAGCGTGGGGCTCTCGCTACCCGTTGGGGGCACTGATCACAGGCGAATGTCAAGTGAAGGTCATTAGCAGGCCTGGAAAGGGCCAGTTGTTAGCGGGAGCCAGGGGGGGTCTCTCACCCTGCTCCCTCGGCTCCAAACAGGGAATGGGAATCCCGGGCACCGGGAAGATGAAAGATGCCCCTTATAGTCGTGATGCGCTTTGAGCTTGGTTTTATGTTGGATTGTCTTTGGATGGAAACAAACGGGGAGAGATGGCTCTCCTGCCGAGCATGTTTGGTGCCGAATGCTCGGCAAATTGTCGCGTGAGTGGAAATGCAATGAGGACGCTGCCCTGGGGTCTCTTTCCCTAGGAGCCCCCCCAAAGCCCCTTCGAGGCCGGGCGCCCAGGTCCCTCCTCCCTCCCACCCTCCCGCGCGGGCCCGGGCATTTCTCTGCTTTTTCCAAAAGCTTTCATTCCTTCTGCTGGGGAGATTCTGAGCATTTGACACGGACCCAAACACACGAAATGTTGCTCCTCCGTGTCTGAGTCGGTGCCGTGTTCAGTGACCGAGTGAGTGACAGTTTGGTCAGCGATCGTGCTTCCAAACCCGGGCTGTTTGTTGGTGGAATCCTCAGGAAAAGAAGAATAAGGGAGACAGAGAGACAGAGACAGAGATACAGAGACAGAGAGAGATAGAGACAGAAAGACAGAGACAAAGACAGAGAAACAGAGAGAAGAGGGAAACAGAGAGACAGAGAGAGACTCAGAAAGACAGAGACAGAGATGGAGACAGAGACAGAGAGGCAGAGAGACACAGAGACTGAGGCTGGGAATTTCTCCTTGGTCAGTTGGGGAAGAATATTCAACCTCTGATGGATGAGAAATGCTGGCTTTTGATGGCATCCTTCTAAGTATTCAGTAGGGGCAAAATGTTTGTAGCCTGCAGTCCAAATTGCTACCCTTGTTTTCAGTGGATCTGTGAAAGCAGATTTCAGGGCTGAGTCCTGGGGAGTCCTTGGGCTCTGAATGATGCAGCATTTCCCTGACTCACAATCATGATAATAATGGCAACAATCAGCATTTATGGAGCACCTTTAATTGCAGCGTTCTTACAGACATCTCTTTTAGTGAAATCACATCAAGTCCAAGTTGCCTAATGAGGACCACCCCCGCCCCCGGCCCTCCAGCCCCGACTCCCGGCAGTCCTTTCCCTCAGCAGCACATGCCAGTGACATTGGACCCTAATGGGAAATAAAGTAAGGCAGAGAGTCTCCTGCCCAGCCCGGGCTTGGCTGGGACCCCCAGGAGCATCCTCCTCACACTTCCCCCATTTGGCTGGAAAAAAAGGGAGTTACACCTTCGGGAGGTCCTGTACCCCCACCCCGTGTGTATCCAGCAAGCAAACTTAATGGCAGATGTGTGGGGTATCTCCTCAGAGATGGGAGCCCCGGGCCCTGAAAAGAGACAGTTGCCCTTGCTCCTCCAAAAGAAACTAGTGTCTGCCCAATGAGCTTTCATGTGGGGGGGGATATACAGGTGTGCACATACATACATATACATACATACCTTTTGCGTTACATATAACATAGAATCATATACATGTCTCTCTGTGTGTATGAGAGAGAAACGGAGAGACAGAGACAGAAATACAGAGATAGAGGCAGAGACAGGAGAGACAGAGTGAGACACAGAGACACAGAGAGAGAGACAGAGACAGAAATACAAAGATAGAGGCAGAGAGAGACAGAGAGGAGAGACAGAGAGACAGAGTGAGACACAGAGACACAGAGACACAGAGAGATAGAGACAGAGAGAGACAGAGATAGAGGCAGACAGAGACAGAGAGAGAGACTGAGGCAGCCTGAGAGGAGCTGGGGGCCCCTCTAGTTCTTCTTCCTTCACAGCACATCCACAAGTCCAGCCTGGCGCCCATTCTTGCCCGCTGAGAGTGGGCACACATCATACTAGGGCGCGCTGGTTAGGGCATTACAAAAACACGGGCGCTGAGGCTCACTAACTGTTCATGGGAAATACTGAGGGTGTGTGAATCATAATGTAACACACAAAGCTGCACACAAATGACTGCTGGGTAGTTCCATGTTCACAGACACGAGCAGAAAATAGAGCCCATTGCTCTGTCTGGCCGGCTCCTTCTTTGGCTCCCTCCCAAACCCCCCTGCCCCCAGGGAGAAGTGAGGCACCTGCAGGGCCTGGGGGGGATGAGGGGGCAGAGAAGAGGCAAAGTGGGAGGGGAAGGTGCTGGGGGGGGGCGTGGGTGGAGTGAAAACAGATCTGCAGTGCCAGGCTCAGAGCCACTCTCAGGGCCAGGGAGGGTGCCCGCCTAGTGCCCACACACACATCTCCTGAGGGATGTCTAGTGAGGGCCAAGGCCCAGGGCCCATGCCAGCCGGGAGGGCAGCGGAGAAGGACCCCCCCAGCCTGAGTGGCCTGCCCTTCCCCCAGGAGATAAACAGTCCTAAGGTAAAGAGTCCTTTCCACGGGTCCCTCACCAGGTTCTTCTCCTGGTCCCTAACCAGCCAGGCTCCTGGGAACCCCAAGAGAAGAAAGAAAAAGGCAGCAGAGGCCTGCCCAAATCAGGGTCACAGCCCGGAGGGACCTGGGAGAAACTGAGGCTCAGGGAGGAAATGGCTAGCAAGGATTCAGGGGATTCGAACCCAGAAGCAAGGTTCAGAGACAAGCCAAACCTTCTTTGCAGCAGCATGGTCTGATGCCAGGCTCTGCCACAGCCATGCCCGGGCACCCACAGCCAAGAACCCCCCATGGGGGTACCTGTCACACCCGTGGAGCGTTCGGGCCCCGGGACCCCACATAGGGTCAGCTGCTTCGCGTTGGAAGGGACCTCCCAGACCATCTCCTCCAAGGGCAGAGGCCAGCAGCCTCCGCTTGGAGCCTCCTCCAAGGGGATCCTTTCCCTCCACTCCCTTTGCTTGTGACTAAGGGTTCCCACTCTGAGGAAGAGCTGAGCAAATGTGTGTTCTAGAGAAAGGGGAAACTCTCCCCCAGAAGACTGGCCTGATTGTCCCAATCAAAGTAATGGAGCTTTATGCAAATGCCATCGGGCTCGGCCCTTGTGTTTATGAGTCTGGTTTTTGCCCAATTGATGTTTGAATCTTTCTTTTTTATTCTTTGGGACTAGGGGTTGCTCAGTAGGTAGGGAAGAAGGGAGGGCTAGATTCAGAAACCCAGAGAATATCCAAGAAAAGATACTAGTGAGAATTCAAGCCCAGAGAGCATTTCCAAGGACAATACATTACTAGGTGGAAAATTCATGGATGTGGGAGATGCTTCGTGCTGGAGTGCTGGGCATTTGGTGGAGAAATGCTGCAGTGGGGGAGAGGGGGGCAACATTCATCAGGGTGAGGTTTTTTAATGGAGAATATTTTCCAAGCTTCTGCGAATGCCAAAGCCAGAGTCGCTGAGGGCAGAGCAGAGCTGGGGTTTTTCCTTTTCTTTTACCCAGCACAGATTTATTTGTTAGTTCTTTTTTATTATGTTTTTCATTTTCAAAACAATTTAAGAGTCATCTTCATTGACCTGAACCCAAGCAATCATTAAAATGACACCAGCTCCCTCTCCCCAGCAATCGCAGATCTTACCTTTTGCTCTCATGTCCACCCTTGGGTCCAAAATAAAGGGGTCAACAATGGTCTTTGCCTGAAATAAAGTGATTCCAGCTGGATTTGCTTGAGAACTGGGCACCATCCCCACAATCCTCGGCACCCCATCTTTGATAGCTTGGAGCCGCCATTTCAAACGTCCCATTTGTCCGATCCCTGACTAACTAGACTTATTGTGGGCAAAAATCATCTTGTTTTAAAACTCATTTCTCTGGATAACATGAAAGTTCGGCGTTTAAAGCAGACCTGGAGTCGGAGAGAGCTTAGGGAGATCTGATTCCTGCTCCCCTACCCCTCTGACCTTTGAGAAAATGCAGATTCCCCAGCCTTGAAGCAGTTGGGGGCAGGTCACACAGGACTGGGGTGCGAATGTGGGCCCCCAGCACAAGATCAGCATTCATTGCGATTTGAGCCCCCGACTTTCCTCCCCCATCCTGAGGCCCAGGACTTGGACTGTGGGCCATCTGCCTCAGAGCCAGGACTCCCAGCTGTTTTGGGTTCCGGGCTCCTCAAAGCCCAAAGGAAGTGATTGCCAAACCTTGCCCATCCTTTCTGCTCGGCCCTGGTGGTAACTGATGTTCACAACTCTGGCCCGAAGTGGCTGCCCTTCCACACTGGGATATGGAGCGTCACCAGCCCCGGCCCCCTGCCTGCTAAAGTAAAGCCCTACTGTGTGCCACAGAACGAGGCTCTCCCGTCAGGCCAGGCTGCTGGGTTTGTCCTCCCCATGTAGGGCCGGTGCCCACCTCCATACAGCTGTCCCCGATGTCCCCTGCCCCAGGAAGGTCACCTTCAGGGCTCAGTGTCTTAGTGCTGAGGGGCCTCAAGGCTCAGCTGAGGCTCCTTCGGGCAAGCTTTCACATTCCCCACATCCTTAGGAATCGCTGCTCCCTGCCTCCAACACACACACACACACACACACACACACACACACACACACACACACATACACACTTTGTATTCATGTTTACAGCGCTTGTATTTCCCCACCTGTGGGAGGGAAATAGGCACAGGAGCACAGGGCTCGGTGTTGGATGAACCTTAGGATCATACAATCCAACCCTTCTCTTTTACAGATGCAGAAACTGAGGCCCAGAGAGGAAACCTAAAATACCAAAGTGGAAGAGGCATTAAGGAACAGAGGCAGGATTTGAACCCAAGCCTCCTGCCTCCAGTTACCTTCCTCTGACCACTGAGCTTATGGTGTGGAAAGAATTTCTAGCCCGGGCTCATTGGGATTAAAGACAGAAGGATGAGGGAGTTGAGGGTGCAATGATGGCACCGGGCATGGAGGGTTAGACGTAACAGGAAGACCTCCAGCCTTATTCACTCACTAGCTCTGTGCCCTAGGCATCTGTAAAATGGGCATCTTAACGGCGCTCCCTTTTAAGGTCACCATAAAGGGCAAATGAGCCAAAATTTGTGAAGCACCTATCATGCGACTGGGTGCACAGTAGGCACTCTATAAATGCTGATTCCCTTATCTGCCTTAGTGGGTGTTGGAACACCAAACTAAGTGTATCTCTTCTGGGCAGACAGCAGGGGCCGCTGGAGAGTACAGGGCAGAAGGAGGGCACTCCTAGGCCCACCCCTAAAAAAGCATTGGAGGGGGACTTGCAGGGGGCCACGTGGTGTAGAGAGGGGTGAGGAGTCCAGCTGGGTAGTGAGGTTCTGGAGCTCTTCCAGTGCCCTGAGGCACCTCCCTGAGCCCTTGCTGGGGGTGAAGGGGAAGATGGGGAGGGAGACCTGGATCGGGCTGCTTTCTAGCACCCTGCTCCCCCAGCCTCAGAAGCACCCGCTAGTACCGAGTTCTTCCGAAGTTCCAAAGCCCCCCCACCCCCCAAAAGGAACAGGATCTTGCCTGCTTGGGGGGGGAGGGCATTAATGCAACACGATGAGTAAACTAAGGCCGGGATGGGGACGACTCTTTCCCAAGGGGCTCCAGCCATTTACTGCCAAGCTGAGGTCCAAGGTTCATGGATTTCCCTAGCATCCCTCCCCGGCTCTGCCTCCAGGCTCCTATACCAGGGTCTGAGGCACATGGGAAGCCATGACCTTTCGCCAAGTTGAGGACTGAGAGTGAACCTCAGAGGGCCCAGATTTCGCATTTACTAAACAAGGAAGCAGAGACCCAGGGGGGCAGGGAGCATCACTAGGATCACACAGGAAGTAAAAGAGATTGGGCGGGGGAGAAGTGCTGCCACAGACACAGTCCTGCCCGTGGTATGTCTGTCCAGGATTGGGGGGCACAGCTCCCACTGCCTCCCAAACCACCAGCACCCTTTCCCACCATCACCAACACCCAGGACCACCATAATACCAACCCCCACCACGCCAGTCCCAAACCACCCCCGATGCCATGGCTACCCCCAGCAGCCCAGCGGAACAGCGCCCACAGTGCCACCGATACCAGCAGGAACAAGGCCCAAAGCAAAGGAAACAAGGCCAGAAAGCTGCTTTGATTCTCAGGCTCAGAGGATTGGGAGGGCATTACTGCTTCAGGAGATTGAAATCCAAGGAGATTATTTAGATGGCTCCATCACCCCCAGGATTAAAGCCAGCCTGGGGCCGAAGGCCAACATCCCAGATGGAGAGGTCATGTCGGGCACCGGGATTAATGGCGGATAAGGGGATGCCCACTGCCCCCCACCATGTTTAATGGCGGATAAGGGGATGCCCACTGACTCTCACCGGTAACCCCGAGGAGAGGCTGTCCGGTCCAGGGGACAGAGGGAGTTCAGCATGTCCTACAGACCAGTGCAGAGTGAGCCATGAGCTTCCTAAGCCCTGGGCGACCTCTTTGCCCCCTGGCCAAGCCCGGGTCCCACTCATTATCCAGCTGTTATGTGAGAGCCCCTGCTTCCTGGCTCTCCCTAAGCCTGTGTTCTCTTCTCTTGCTAAGAGGGAGAAGAGACTTCTGGGCCAGGCAGTTGCTTTTCCCTGGCACTGGCAGCCTGCTGTGGGGCACGGCCAGGGCCAGGCTGCCCGCGGGTTCCGCTGTTGGGGGAAATAGGCCATAGAATGGACTTGGGGGCACAGAAGCTGCGGGCCAGAACCAAGAGGGACAGCAGCAGGATCCTCGGCCCCCTTCTTCTTGGCACCATGAGCCTGGCCCTCAAGGGCGTCATTGCTCCTACTCCTCTAAAAGTCAGTCGGACCCGCGTCTCGGGCATTGGGAGCCACGCTCTGTTCTGTATAAAAGGGGGAGCTCTCGGCCCTCCCTCAGGTCCAGAAGGCTGCCCGGCCGTCCTCTCTCTGAGCACGTCTCGTACCCAGGGGATCCAAGCATTGTCCCCACCCGCCTGAAGAAGCAGAAAGGAGGGCCGGGGGCTTCCTGGTGCGGGGGCAGCCTCTCCCCCCCGGCTCAGGGGGCCGCTTCCCCGAGCCCCCCTCGCTCCCCTCAAGCTCAGAACAAAGAGCGCAGGGACTTGCCAACAAAACCCAACAAAACAAGCTTCGGTAGCTAAGGCGCATGTGGGTGCTAGAACCTGGAAGGGCTCGACACCCTAAGGATCAGCCCGGCCTCCAAGGAACCACCTGAGAAGGGGGCTGGGGGCTGTGACCCGGCACACAATCCTGAACAAATTCGCCTCTTCTCAGCCTGGGACCCAGACAGCTCAGACATCCCCCGGCCCCACGGCCTCACGACTCCATGGCCCCCGGCCCCCCGGCCCCACCCACAGCCCCCCGGCCCCCTGGCCCCACGTGGACATTTATCTCTGTGGCAATTGCGGCATTTGGAAATTACTTGGCACACGAGGCGTTATTGGGCTTCTGGAAAGGCCCGGGGGTAGATGGGAAGAAATGAAAATTCAGGCCATGACGTGCCGCCACAACCGCCACAGGATTTGGGACCGCCCCGTGCCCTCTAATTTCAGCATTTGTTCTGTCCTGAAAAACAGGCCCCTCCACACCCGGTCTCCAGCCCGGCCCCTTCTGCCCTCCTTCCTCCGCCGCCAGCCCAATCACCCAGTGTTGCCCTGAGCCCGGAAGCCCCAGCAGAGCCCCCTCCCATCCCCCCCCCCAAGCTGGACTCCTTAATCTTTTGTAAATGAAAAGAAGTCTTAAAGCCGGGCTTCCATCGGATCCTGTCCCTGTAATTCAGTCACTCATTTAGCAATGGTTTCTAAGCTGGGGCAGCCCCTGGCACCAAACAGCCCGCCAGAGGGGTCCAGGAGAGCAGCAGGAGTGGGAGCTGAGCCTTCCCTGGATCCAGCCTTCCAGCACGTGTTCACAGAACCCCGACCTGGAACCCACAGGGCGCGGCTTGGGCCAGCACCTTTGCTTTGCCCTGAAGGAGACTCACCCAAGCGCTGGCTCGCTCCGGGCAAGACTCCAGCTTTAGGGAGACCAAGCGTGCCAGGTGCTGCCCTTGGGAACCTGACCTCGGGGGAAGATGGCGTCGACTTGGCGTTCCTGGGGAAGCGGCCGGGTGAAGAGTTCTAGCGGGCACCTGTGACACAGAACTGGGAGCAACCCCGGGCCCTTCGCCCTTCACCTGAGCCCATCCTGAAGACCCTGCTGGAGCGTCTCCTCCACCCCTTCCAGAGTCTGTCCCGTCGCTTTCCTCCCTTCTCCGTCTAACTCACCAAAAAAGCCACCTCACCCGGGCCCAGATCCTCTCCCCCGCTCCTCTGTCATCTGCCTTCCGACTCCATCACGCCACCCAGTATTTAACATAGCACACAGCAGGTGCTTGCCCAGTGTTTAACACATTGGCTGGCAGACAGTAGGTGCTCACCCAATGCTTAACAGCTGCCGGGCACACAGTAGGTGCTCACCCAATGCTTAGCATGCTGGCTGGCACACAGTA
>JAJPUD010011192.1:21244-31997 GCA_023553655.1 Myrmecobius fasciatus | reverse complement strand
CCAGTGTGTAACACACTGCCTGGCATACAGTAGGTGCTCACCCAATGTTTAGCATGCTGGCTGGCACACAGTAGGTGTTTGACCGATGTTTAACACATTGGCTGGCACACAGTAGGTGCTCACCCAACATTTAACGTGCTGATTATGAGTAACAATGACATGGGCAGCCTTGGGTCAACTCTTGGGGCAGCAAAATTGCAGCAAATGCCCACAACCTCGAGCCATCCCAGAATCTGGTGATATTGGCTATACTTTAATGGATTGCCATCCCATAAATTTCAAGCACCTGCCCAGCACTGAAGAAATATTCACCGGATGTAGTCTGGCCAAGGCAAATGTTCTGTCCTGATTAACACGGCCCCGTGAGACAGACCCAGACACCCGGACTAGTTAACAAGTATCTCTCCATAGGGGGATGAAAGCAAAGCGTTGTGTAATCTCGGAAAACTGAATCCAAGGACGGGAGATGGAGCACACAGAGGGCAGAGCAGGGAAGTTCCATAAAACCACGGAACTCCACATTAATGTCGGATACCCTCTGAACTGAACCACTGAGGCACAGAAAGCTTGTGCAGAGGATTTAGAGGGAGGGAAAATAGTAACGACTGATGGAATATTTAAAAATCCCAAAAGAAATGGTTCTACCAAGAGGGAGCTGAGTGACTCTTAGTTTCTCCAGGTCACTCATACCTAGTGTGGCCACAGGCCTTGGCAGCAGCAGAATGCCCAATGGCTGAGCCCTCATCTCATCCCCGCCTTGTTTTATGAACAGGAGCCCTGCTCCTTCAGGTGGGCCAGGGGACAGCGTCTGGGAGGCTTTTGTGAGCCGTGTGGGGATTGTTGCCGCAATTCCCTCTGCTCTAGTAGGACCCGACCTGCACTGATGGGTTGCAGTAAGATATCCAGGGGGAGGTCATCAGTGCTATAGCTGGCCCCTCCAAAGGGCGTGTCCCTGGGGAGCATCTCTATCTCTGGCTGGTGGGCAGGGCCGCCCCATGGCATCTGAGGGGGTAACTTTGCCTCCCCTGTTGGGTTTTTCTCCTGTTTTATGATTTTTTAAATTAAAATTTCACGCATGGGCTGCCTTTTATGTTTGTGTCACAATCACGGCCTCCCACCGCCCGGCTCGAACCCTGCCTTGGGACAAAGGCAAAAGCTCTTGTGCAAGCATTTGACGGTGGATGGGGTGAGCTGCTTAATGGCGTCCAGCTTTCCCATGGATCTGTGTCTTTGTGTGCCCATGCACATCCAGAACGGGGCTGAGGAGCCTCATGGCATAACGTAGGCTGGCCACAGAGGCACCCGCAGAAGCAGAGTACAGGGTGCGGCGGGGCTTCTGGGGGCCGCCTTCCCTTCTAATGCGATGCCACAGATTGATGGTTAAGTTTGACTGAATGTTGGAGCCATGGCAGCTTGGAAGCACGGCTGGGGTCTCGGGCCCATGCGTGGACCATTAATGCTCCTGCGCTGGGAAACAGCAGGGCTTGAGACTGGGGAAGGCCCAGAGCTCCCCTCCCCCAGCCCCCAGCCCCCAGCCCCTAAGCTCCAAGATAGAATGTGATGTGCGGCCCCGACAAGGACGCGGCGCCTAATGAGTTCTGGCAGTTCCAGCTCTCCCGGCCCTTGGGTGTGCTGATGTGGGCACTGGGCCGTGAAACACAATGAGTCAGGCCCGCGCCTGCGGTCCCGGCCGCCTCTTCGGAGGACGCATTTTCCTGGAGGAGCTGCGCCCGCGCTCGGGAACAGGGTAGGTGCAGGCTGGGCAGGGGCTGCCATTCCTGACCCAGAATCAGCCGGGATGCCCGGACGGAGGCCTGGTGAGACCAAGTCTCCAGCGTGCGGTTCCTCTCCAGGACCATGATGCACAGCGTAAAAACGTCCTGGTCCATTGCCACTGCCTTACTACCAGGCTCGCATGTGAGCCTCCCGACAGCCCCTGAAACATGGGGGACATTTCAGGGACTCGGTGAAAGTCTCACACAGAGCAGACACTTGGAAAGGCGGGAATGAGGGCGGACTTCCTGGAGGCTTCCTCCAACAGCCCACTTTCATCTTGGGGTTCCCTTAGATTTTATTGTTAGCTGGGTATCTCATGGAGGGATGAGGGCTCCCAAAAAGGAGTCCCCTTCTCGGTCTTGGCTTTCCAAGTGAGCAACAGCCTGGAGCCTCTGTGTCTAAGCTAGAGAGGGGACAAGGAAGCTCAGGGAGCAGCCCCAGATCCCAGGGAGCCTTCTATCCCATGGAGCCTGGCTGGAGAATGGAGTGAGATGGGGTGAGCCACCAAAACTTCATCCAGCTTGGGACAGCTTGCAGGTCCTCAAAGGACAGTGGGGTGACCTTTCTGGTTAGAAAAAGCCTTATTTCTGGGGCAGCTAGGTGGTGCAGTGGTTAGAGCACCAGCCCTGAACTCAGGAGGACCTGAGTTCAAATCTAGTCTCAGATACTTCCTAGCTGCATGACCCTGGGCAAGTCACTTAACCTCAATTGTCTCAGCAAAAGGAAAAAAGAAAAAGAAAAGAAAGAAAGAAAAGAAAAGAAAAGAAAAAATAAAAAGCCCCATTTCTAACATGTTTCTCTATTTTATAAATGTTAATCAACTGACTTAGAGGGATTCATTCCACTGATTTATGCTCTGGTGAGGAAAGGGGCACTTGGGCTACCAGATTCTAGGGACCCAAGCCACATCCTCCTCTCCATAATAACCAGTAGGAACAGAGAGCAGACCAGTGGCCAGCAGGCAGAGGCTAGCTTGTGAGCCTACAGCGCAGCGTCTTAGGCAGTGCAAGTGCCAGCCGTGAGCTCCGAGAGTCTGGCTGCACTCTTGCCTCGCCTTTTCTCCGCAACCTCAGGCTTTGGTCGGGTTTGATTTTCTGCGAGCTGAAGGCACCTCCGGAGCTGTCCGGCCCTCGTGCAGATGTCCCTGGGCCCAAGGGGAGCGTCTTATGTCGAGGAAGGGGGAGATGGGTGCCGGCTTCAGTCACTAGAATCGGTCTACGTTGACATCTGGAAAAGACCAAGTGTTTGATTGTGAGTTCAGAGGATGGCGGAGGCTCTCTCCCACACCCGGAGCCATCCCATGGTTCTCGTTTGTCAGTCAAGGGTAGAACACCAGGGCAAGAGAAGCGCAGACAAGGAGAAATAAGGGGACACTGGAGTGTATTTTCCACCTAGTCTTGCCTTGGGTTGGGGGCAGGATATAACTCAAAGGAGACAAATGGATAATTTCTTTCTGATCCTGGTGAGAACACTCTACCCAGAGGCTGGAATCTCTCGGTGTGAACTCCATCCCTCATGCTCACCAAGGGCGTGATTCTGGACCAGCCCCTTGGTGGTTCTCAGCCTCAGTTCCTTCCTCTTTAAAACAAGGACAATGAGGTCCTGTAGACTTGAAGGCTGTGGTGAGTCAAAGGAGAGACTGAGTAGAGAGGGAGCCTTGGAAACTTCACAGGGACGTCGAAAGCTGTGAGCCGCACTTTGAGAAATGGGCTATTAGGAGTAACAAAAGCCAACAGCCCTTCTGGTGTGGAAGGGCCAGCCAGACGACCGTAGTGTGGCAGTGCCACTTGAGATTGTCCGTGCGTGCCCTTGTCCCGCTTATACTCCATTTTTCAGTTCATCAGCAGCTGACCCGGGCAAGGGACAAGAGGGAAGTGGGAATCCGGGCTCCATTATGTCTCCCACCTCCTTAAAGCCCCATAAAAGTGATGAGCAAGACAACAATGATAAGTTTGGAAATATGTATACATATATTCGATTTGCCAATATTTTAACATAATTAACATGTAGTGGATATCCTGCCATCTAGGGGAGGGGTGGGGAGTTGGGGGAAAAATTTGTAACGGAAAGCTATGTAAGGGTTATTGTTGAAGAATTACCCACACATATGTTATGCAAATAAAATAAAATTAAAAAAAAGTGATGAGCAAGCATCAGGCCCCAAGACATGCTTCAAGATGCCTTGGGGCATCTTTTCCTCCTGTTTTCCATAGATGACATTTCATCTCCCAACTCTGTGTACCCCTCCGCCCCTTACCTGCATCCCCTCCTTATCTCTGCCTCTTAGGGTCCTGAGCTTCCTTGAAAACAGGCCCTAACACTTGCTCTAAATATCACTCTAGAAAGGACTAATCGATTCTTTTTTTTCTTTTTTAGCTGAGGCAATTGGGGTTAAGTGACTTGCTCAGGGTCACACAGCTAGGAAGTGTTAAGTGTCTGAGGCCAGATTTGAACTCAGGTCCTCCTGACTTCAGGGCTGGTGCTCTATCCACTGCACCACCTAGCTGCCTTGACTAATCGATTCTTAACTACCCAGCATCTTCTGTTTTGTTTGGGAGGAGGGCTAAGTATGCCTTTATATTATTTGTAAGTCAGGGACTTCCTAGGATTGGTGAAAAACAGAAAGAAAAAAATTGGAAAAGAAAAATAGGACGTAGTTGTATAAAATATATGTAAAAGTTGAGAACCATTTTCATTGCAGCCAACAGTGACTTCATATTCTCTAATTTAGTTTAAACTGCATCCACAATATTAAATCTGTAATCCCCTTTGGGAATGAATTACTTGGATGTTCACATTTCTATATTGTAGAATCTAAGCAATTTTTCTTGTTAATTTGTCATTTTGTTCCCTTCTGGATCATACAACCGTTTCAATTCAAGAACTCGATTCAATAAACATTTATTAGGCGCCTACTATGTACCAGGCACTATTTCTCACTGAAAAAAGTATACCTCCAATGCTTCCTTCCTCCTATTAAGAAAGCTATCATGATATCCCAGTTTTTAGGATCCTCTAAATAAAATATAGATATGTAAATGTGTGTATGTAAAATATATGTGGGTGCAATATATTTATTAATATGCTTTGTTTCTATTTTGTCTCTAGTTTCATGTGCATAAGAACCCAATGTTTCCCCAGTAGAAAGGAAGGAAGTTTCTTGCTTCAGAAGTAGTGGGCTCGGGGCAGCTAGGTGGCGCAGTGGATAGAGCACCAGCCCTGAAGTCAGGAGGACCTAAGTTCAAATCTGGTCTCAGACACGGAACAGCTGTGTGACCCTGGGCAAGTCACTTAACCCCAATTGCCTCAGCAAAAAAAAAAAAAAAAAAAAGAAGAAGAAGAAGTAGTGAGCTCTCCTTCTTTAGAGGGAGTCAATCAATATTTATTTCCATACCTGCTATGAACCAGGTGCTATCGTAATCACTGGGGATAGGAAGACAAAAAAGCAAAAAAGGGGGGAAAAACCCTTCACCCTGCCCTGAAGGAGCCCACAGGCTCAACTTCCAAGACAAGGCTTTAATTTGAACCTCTGGGTCTCTTCCTGCAGCAGAGGAGGCACTTGAGAGCCCCTTCCCTGAGGCTTCTGTTAGGATGAATTAATGAGCAGAAGGAAAGCCGTAATCTTAGGCAATACAATATCTGTACACTCCGAGTCCCAAAGCATACAGCCAGTATATGTGGGAGGCAGGATTTGAATTCAGATCTTCTTAAGTCTGAATTCGGGGCCAGTTCGGGGCTCTGTTTGCTGCCTGAGTGATGTCTTGGCTGCTAAAATAGCTCCTCGTATTCTCCTGGAGAAAATGCAGAGTTGTGAAGTAGCTACTTCTACCACTGGACAGCTCCAGGAAGGGTTGGCAGTGGAGTTGCTAAGGTCTCAATGGGAACACGGCAGGAAGTCCACGATGGAGTGGCCGGGGGGGGGGGGGGCTGTGCTTGGCCTTGGGCCGTCTGAGATTTCTGTCCACAGGTCAGATAAAGGCATGGGTGGTCTGCAGGTGACCCGTACCTGGGAGGAAGCGGTCGCCATGGCTAGCAGATCTCCTCTGCCCTCTGTCTATCCCGAAGTGGCTACAGATAAAAGCACGGGCCTGAATCTAAGGATAAATGTCAAGTCCTGTACTTGAGT
The DNA here is from genome assembly GCA_023553655.1 of Myrmecobius fasciatus. Lineage (NCBI taxonomy): Eukaryota > Metazoa > Chordata > Mammalia > Dasyuromorphia > Myrmecobiidae > Myrmecobius > Myrmecobius fasciatus. Next base: position 26,095 of record JAJPUD010011192.1, on the reverse strand, counting down.
TAAAAAAAATAGCCCCACGAAATAGCCTCCCTAATTGACCTCGATAAGCTGGGGAACCCCCAGATAGGCAGTAGCCCTAGGAAATCGGAAAGGTTGAATGTACTGCAAGTTCACTGGGAGTCAGTGATAGATGATAAAAGGTGGGGGAAAGCATCCAGGGCCAGAGAGAGCAGAGTCCTATGCCCTCTGCCCCCTGCCAGCCTCATCTGGACAGCTGGGTTCAGTTCTGACTCCTGATGGAGCAGCTAGAGTGTCCCATGGAAGATGAGAAGGATGGGAAGGGTGCTCAAGTCCCTGCAGAGGCCCGGGGCATGGTTAGGGGAGAGAAAAGAAGGGTGACTGGGTTCAAGTAGTGAAGGGCTGTCCTGGGGAGGTCCTAAAGGTTAGAACCAGAAGTGACAGGGAAGGGAAAGAAGGAGGTAAAAAGAGGGACATTGGGGGATGAATGTCAGGACAAACTTGCTAGCAAGTAGAGCTGTCTCAAAGGAGAATGGACTGCCTCGAAAGGGATGAACTGCTCCTCTTCTTCCTTTTTCTCCCACTCCTCTTCTACCCCTCTCCCCTTTGTCCTCCTCCTCCTCTTCCTCCCTCTCCCCTCCTTCCTTCTCTCTCTCCTTGTCTTCTTCCTCTTCCTGCTCTTCCTCCTCCTTTCAGAAGATCTCATGGCTCCTTGCTGCTTATTTGGCTTTCATTTGTAGGGAGGGCTCCTTTGTTGTGAGGGCCTTTCCAATTCTAAACTCTGATGGGGGCTAAGCCACTTAACCTCTGTGGGCCTCAGTTCCCTCATCAGTAAAATGAGAGGCTTGGAACCGTCGAGAAACAGGGCTGGGAAAAGATTGTGGTTGTCTGAAAAGGGGGCCTCTGCACAGGCCTGAAGCGGGCGAGCCCAGGAACACAGCAAGGGGGCCCTCTGATTCTGGGGCAGCCAGTAGCTTAGAAAAGACAGCTGAGTTCTTTACAGATTTTGGTCAGCCAAAGCTACCGCCCATGATGCACCAGCCCAGCCCTAAGTATTGGGACATTACTTCAGTGTGTGGATCTTATCAAAAAGGTCAGATCGCAAAGTGAGGAAATTCTATGGACTAAGCAACTCCAGCATTTCAAACTGAGGCAGAGAGAATCCCCAAGCTAAGAGAATTGACGGCTTTTTCATGTAATATCCCAGAGCATCCCCTGACCAGCTCTGCACTTGCTCCAAGAGACTGGCCTGCTTTGGTAATTCTTGACACCCTCAGCCTTGGCAAGTCCCAGGGGATGATGTGTTCCCAAGTTGAAGCAGAAGAAGGCTGGCTTGGTTGTTTTTGTGTGTTGGCAGGAGCCCATCAAAGAAACCCTTAAATGATCCATCAAAGAACCCTTAAATGATTGCAACATGGCGCCGTCCTAGAGATTTCAAAGGTGGTAGAGCTACACAGACAAGTCCTTGGTGAGCAAAGAGCTTTGGGAGTTTTTCCTGCCCAATTCCAGCTTTTGTACGCCTTCAGGGAGAGATCATTTTAGAATCAGAGACTTAGTGGAGGTTTTTTTAAGGTGTTTGATGGCCACGATCACCATGAGGAAATGGGGTTATTTTCTGGGAAGCTTCTGATCATCTTCCTCCCCTTGATGTTACCCAGATGGTCCAACCTCTGGCCCAGGAGGGGCTGCAGAGGTGAGATATTATCCCAGGGGAGATTTCATGTGAAGGGGAGCTGCCCAGTGCCAGCATTCACTCTCATTATAACATGAAAAAGGGCCTTTTGCCATGTGTCCATTCCGAGCATCCTATTCAGAGGCTAATGCTGAAAGCCCACAGGAAACCTCTGCCGGGGCAGCTGGGAGATCGTACATTTCAATACAATTAGCATCTGGAACCCATTTTCCTTCTAACAACCCTTGGAGGGAGCTGGTGTGGTACAATGAGAGCCCAGTCGACAGGAGAGAAAGAGCGATAAAGTGGGAAACCAGAGATTTCTGATGTGATCAGCCTTCTGGGCCTTGGCTTTCTCATCTATAAAATGGGGACACTGGAATAGTTCCTCTAGGACCATGGTGAGGGGGATCAGCTGCTGCCTCTCAGGAGTGCTTTCTCTTGGAGAAAAAGCTCAAGGCAGATCCTTCCAAAGCCCCCTAACCCCAGTGGTTCAGGTGGTAAGAGATGTCCCTCGCTCACGCCATAAATCCTGTTACAATGAGAGAGATGAATGAAGGTGTTTGACAAGGAGTTGCCCATGGCTCCTGGGGTGGGTGATGCAGAAATCATAAATCGTGCTTCCTAAGGTGCTATCAGCCAACCACAGTGAAATGATTACAGGTAACTGAATTGAGTTGTGCTCTAGAGGGACCGCCCCCTTTTGCTTTTGGCTATGGAAATGGCTTGTGGGGAGTTGGCCAGGAAGGCCCGGATCCCCTTTGGCTCCTTTGTATCTCCTTTGGCTCCTTTGTATCCCCTTTGGCTCCTTGTATCCCCTTTGGCTCCTTTGTATCCCCTTTGGCTCCTTTGTATCCCCTTTGGCTCCTTTGTGTGGCTCAGGCTCCTAAGAAGGAAAGGTCCCAGTACTGACTCCTATTGAAGCCCACTGTTTCCTCCTGGGATGAAGGTTTCCCTCCGCATCATTGCTTACTCGCATCCCTGTCTCTCCACTTGGAGCACGGGGCCTGGCTCAGCCTTTGCCAGCCCCTACCAGGACTTCTGGGACCTCTTAACCGTTTCTCCTGGCCCCCCTCTCCACCCCCCACAGAATAGCTGTCCCCAAGCCCAGGTCTGACTGTCATTGCCCAGTAGCTCCTGCAGTGGGACCTGTCCAGGGAGAGGGTGGAGGAGTGGGGCTTTCCCAGGGTCTCTTTTCCAATCCCCCCTTAGGTGTGCGGCGGGACTTCAGGGAATCACCTATTTCTCTTTGGGATCCTTACATCCTTTGCCCGGCCCACCCTGTGGTATCCTTGATGCCCATCTGCGTGGTCCTCTGCCTCTAAGTACCAAGAGCGCACCTCTGGGCAGACGAGGGGCGGCTTCTCCCTCCCACAGCGTGGGCTGCTTTGTTCCTGGTCCCTGACAATGCCATTGACGTCATAATCCTGGGTCCATTTCCTTCAAAGAGAGCATGTTCCCAGGAGATAAAGCCCGTCTCTAAAGAGCCTGGGATGGGGACCTAATGGAAAGCTCGGCTGCCAGCAGAGTGCAAAGCCAGAGCTGAAGAATAAGAGCCCCCTTCTCCCGGGCCAGCCTCCCCTAAGAGGACCCAGAGCCAAGCCTTTTTGGCTAGAAGAGGATAATGAAGATGTGCAGCCTGGGTTATATTTAGGACCAGTCACTGTCCTTTCTGCTCGCTCTCTCACATCATCCGCCTGGCTAAGAAGGGGCTGACGCACTTAGGGGAGGCAGAACGTGGGGCTCTGCGAGGGCTAGGGCGGCCCCTCTCGAGGGCTTATCTTACAAGGAAGGGACCAGAGAGCTGGGAAACCGAGGCCCAGAGAAGCGACTTTGAGCCCCCTTCCTCTTGCCCTACATCAGAGGTTGACTCCCAGCACCCCGGGCCTCCCTCTGAAAAAAAGGGATGGGAGTGATTGTGTGGCCACGGACAGATGCTTCCCCATAGTCCAGACTCAACAGGCTCCCTAGCACGGTTGGCCCTAAAACTGTGGGAAGTGCAGAGATGGGCGAGGAGGGCGAATGGGAAAGGTCTTTTCCTTTCAAGGTCCACCCCCCAGGCCTTCACCCTCGGCCTTTCCCTTTCCTTCTAATGCTGCCTCTCCTGTCTCCTGCCCTCACCAATGGGGTGGGCCTTTCAGGCATTGGCATAGTATGGACAGAGGGGCCGGAGGTTCTAAGTCGGGAGCTCTGAGTGGGCCGGTTGGCAGGGAATGTAGGGCGCCCGAGGGACAATAAGTAGCAAGCTCATACCCCCTGGTGCCCACAGGCTTGCTGGGGCTACTGGGAGGAAACCAAGCTATCGGGGCTTTCTAATGTTTTAGGGTCCTGGATCTTGTGAAGGCCTTCCTGCCCAGAATCTCCCCACCATAGTGGCTGGGCCTGAAGTGGGTGAAGGCAAACAAGTCTAGCTCCTGGAACAGCCTTTCATGTCTCTGAGAACAGTAACCATGTCTCCCATGGAGGCCTCCCTCAGGCGAGCACCCCCAGTTCTCCAAACCTCAAAAGGAGGATATTCATTTCTCTCACTGTCTGAGATTCCTCAGCTCTAGAGCTGAAAGGGACCTTCCGACATCTAGTCCCCATTTAAAAAGAGGAAACTGAGGCACAAGGAGGCTTGAACAGGGGATGGTTGGGTATTACAGGGGAAGAGGGTGAGGCCATGGGCGCCTTCCCCTTGAACTGCCTGCCCCACCTGCTGAAACACTGATGGAAAGCCAGTCACAAGTGCTGGTGTTTGTGGTCCCCTTTCTCCTTGGTGGGGTCCTGGAATAGCATTTATTCTGGGTGACCCTCCGGGGCTCCCCTCAGTGAATGGATTCAAAGAGCTTACTATGAATCATTGTGAATCTGCCGCTCTCTCTGGTGCCTTCCTCTCCAAGGAGAAGGGGTCCATGAGCCTGAGAAGACCGGGGTCAGAAAGGGAATTTGAGATTCCCTCCTTTTGTAGTGCACTCTACCGGCCCCTAAATTAATACCTCGGGGTATCCAGAGACGGCAAAGAACCAGCTGGGAGCTTCCTTGAGAGAAGATAAGGCAGACAGCAATTTCTTTCAGCCAGGGCCCAGTCTTTGTGCAGGGTCCAGTCTCTGTTAACCAAGGCCCAGTCTCTATCTAGGGCCTGATCTCTGTCAGCCAGGGCCTGGTCTCTGTTAACCAGGGCATGGCCTCTGTAACCAGGGCACAGTCTCTGTCCAGGGCCTGATCTCTGTTAGCCAGGG
>JAJPUD010011192.1:2271-21234 GCA_023553655.1 Myrmecobius fasciatus | reverse complement strand
AACCAGGGCACAGTCTCTGTCCAGGGCCTGATCTCTGTTAGCCAGGGCTCAGTGCCTGTTAACCAGGACCCAATCTCTGTCCAGGGCCTGCTCTCTGTTAACCAGGGCATGGTCTCTGTAACCAGGGCCTGATCTCTGTTAGCCAGGGCCCAGTCTCCTCTGTCCAGGGCCTGATCTCTGTTAGCCAGAGCCCCTGCTTGCACCTTCCTCCTGGGGGACAAACGGGGAGAAGCAAGCGCGGTCTGCAGTCTGACAACGCTCTCCAGCCCTTTGTCTACGCTTCCGTCGGTGGAGATGGGAGCCGGCCGCTGGGCGCTTTCCCGGTAGCCCCCTCCCCACGAGCTGAGCCCCGGGAAGGAGGAGTTAGCTCTCCATGGCGCACAAGGGAGGGGACAGCCTGAGCAGCTCTCCTGCTCGCCCGAGCGTGAAGCGTGCCTAATTTAATAATGCTGATCATTCTCCAGGCCAGGAGCCTTCACCTCACACATGACCCACTTTTTCAATCAATCGGAAACATTTACATAACAGGCTGACCCAGGGCCCGTGGCTTCCCAGCACAAAGGAGGGAGGCCTTTCATTCAGAGGGGCCAGTTGGCTAGGAAGGGGTGAAAGTTTGAATTCCCGTGTTAGATTGGAGTCGTGAGCTCGGCGGTCTAAACGAATTCGCAGCATTACGGTTCTTGGGCAGGGGGTGACGTGGGAAGAACATCGGCTTCTTTCTGAAGCTGGCATTTACACGCTCCCTATTTCTTCCAAAATGGAGAGGGCCGCAGCTGCTGGCTATTCAGCGGGGGTGCATTTTGTTTTCGCTGAGGCAGCTGGGGTTAAGTGACTTGCCCAGGGTCACCCAGCTAGGAAGTGTTAAGTGTCTGAGGGTGGATTTGAACTCAGGTCCTCCTGACTTCAGGTCAGCTGCCCTATGGGGGTGAGTTTTGGAAAGGTACTCTATCCGTTCAGAATGGCCCATTTGGGGGATGGGCGAGTCCCTCGTCCATCAGCTGGTCTACAGGAGGTGACGGTGGCAATACCAATGCTGGCGTGATGCAGCCGGACAGCAGTCTGCCAACCCTTCAATAGAAGTGGCTCGTCCCAAGTTGTGTGATCGGAACTTCCTCAGGAAAGAGGGAAACGGGCAGAGGGATGAGGCCGACTTACCTTTCCTCGGCTGCGGAAGGTTTTCGGGGTACTTTACACTTTGCCCCCCAACCCTAGATGACCACGTGGGTTTCCTGACCTGTCCTGTGGCAGAGAAGCAATTAAGGCCAGAGAAGCTGGAACTTCCCTGCGCTCAGCTAGGACTGAGATTTGAATCCAGGCCTTCTAGACTTCCCTACCCATCATCCTATAATTCCTCCCCAAAGATGGACATAAGAGAACTCTCTGCTGGACCGAGGAGCGTAGGAAGGCTGTGCTGAGGCACAAGTCCTTCCTCCTGACAGTGGCTCTATGGCCTCGGCCAAGCCTTCACTTTTATGAGCCTCCACTTCTCCATCCATCAACTGGGTATAATAATAGCACTTTTAAAAGCTATAACATATATATGTATATGTATATATAACATATATAATGGCACTTTTTAAAGCTATATAAGATATCTAAATCGAATATATATAATAGCACTTAAAAAGATTTTGTGAAGTTGAAATGAGACGGTCTTTATGAAGCCCTCTGCAAACCTCCATCATGGATTCTAGATACACATCTGGGAGGAACCTTGTAGGCTACCCATTTTAAACCCCCTTTGTTTTTCAGATGGGTAAACTGAGGCTGAGGGAGGAAAAATGATTTGCCCAAGAACTCATAGGTAGTAAGCATCAGCCATAAAACTTGAACCTAAGGTATAGGGCTATACAATTAAAACGTAAAAGAATCTTAAAACATCAAGAAATGCTTGAATCCAACCATTAATTTTGTAGTTGAGAAGACCGAGTTCCAGACAAGTGAAATAGTTACAGAGCCAGCGCTCTTCCCACTGTCCTGCGCCGCTTCCCCCGAGCTAGGAAAGTGGAGTCGTTCTTGCTCAATGGAGCAAGGTTCCTAGATTCAGAGATGAAAGAATAGACCCTGGAGACCATCTGGTTCAACATCTTCATTTTCCCAATGAGGAAACTGAGGACCAGGGAGGCTAAGAAATTCTGTGAATGCATTATCACCGTCATCACTAGCGAGACCCAAGGAAAGATGTTCTCAGCTCAGGCAGTCCAGGGGCAGACAGGAGGGGGGATATCCTTCCATGGTGGGGCTCCTCCATGCTCCCATGAGTTTTTGGTTCCACATAGAAATAAGTCCCTGTTCTTCCTAGGTAGATGTGTCTACCCTACAGATTGGAGAAGTATATTTATTTCCGAAGGCTTTTCTAGCTGCCTAGAAGCCCCGTGGCTAACTGCTTTGATAAAGAAATGAGGATGGATCTGGCCAGGGAAATTATGGGGCTCTCCCTCCTTGCTGGGGAGGAGGGATTCAAGGGGCAGAGAATGGAAGGACTTTTCTTTGCTTGCTTCTATGAGCTTTGCTAGCATAACACTTGACATCTTAGCCGTCTAAACACACTACTGACTCGCACAGAGCTTGCCATTGGCTACCAGGTCCAGATCTCTTCTCACCTTCGTGGCCATCTCGCTAGCTCCCCTGTCTAATTTTTATTTGTTTCCACATTTGCTTCGGAATATGACCATCCTCCCCCCCAACACTCAGCAAGCCTTCTCTTATTTTTCTTACAAAAGGTTAAAAAATAATTCACTTAACCCGAGCAAAGCTATGAGCCGCAGTGTTACCTTCTGCTATTCTTCCACTCTGCAGTGGAGGCAGGCACATTTTCTGTGGTTTTCTGGGCCCAACATTGGCCACTATAATTAGGCAGCATTCAGTTTCCTTTATTATTATTTCTGCTTCTGTTTTTAGCTGTTTTACCATCCTTATGAAATTGGTTTTTTGAGCCCCAGTGTAAAACTTTACATTAACGATCCCGACGCTGCCCCTGATGCATTAGTTCTCCCTTGCAGGTTTGTATCATCAGCTAAACATTAAGCACGGTTTGTGTGCCTTTACCCAGGTAAATGATGATAGTGTTAAACAGCGCGGGGCCAGGACCAAGATGGTCATATTCAAAATAACGTGATATGGAAGCAAATAAAAAGCCGTTACACGGGGGCGATGTAGCTAGACGGCCAGGAACGTGAGAAGAGATCTGGGGCTGGTAGCCGGCAGCACGTTCCCTCTGCGAAGAGACCACACGTGCCCATCTTGGTCTGTTCTCTCCAGTGAGTGTCACAGTATTTGTGACAAAGACTTGTCCCCAAATGATGCCAGCCAGAGCCAGGCGCCTCCTGTCTTGTTTTCCCAAGAAATTGGAAGCCGTGGCCGTGGCCGTCTTTATCTGAGCTCTTCCGAAAAGGTTTTGGGAGCTTGACTCCTTCACGTGGAGGGGTCTTATTACCTTCCAATAGTCAGGGATTTGTTTCCTGTTTTGTTATTTTTAAGTTAAGCGCCGCTCCTGGAGTCAGGGGGCACTGTCTCACGTTTCTTGCGCTGGGGGGCTAGGGCAGGACATTGCTGTTTTGCGCAGGGTTTCTGGGGCTGACGGCCTGTCCGCTGCGCTAGAGCGGCCAGCTCCAGTTGCAGTTGTTTGCTCCGGGTTGTAGGGCTGGAAGTTTGCCTTCTGTGCCGGGGCTGGAGACCACTGGCCTTCGGAGCCAAGCCCCCAGGCTTCGGCTGCTGATCTGGGCTGTGGCTAAGAGCCTCCCGCTGATTTATCTGGCCACGGTCTGTGCTGGGCCGCCCTCCCCTTTTATGCAAGTGAGACGGGCCTTTCCTGACTGCTTTCCCTCCATCTTTTTTGTGGGTTCTGCTGCTCCAGGATCCATTTAGAAGTTTGACTGACTTTGTTTCTGGGGGAAAGTGGGGAGCGCTTAGACAGCTTCCTGACCTTTCGCCTCCATCGTGGCTCTGCTTGTCACTGCCTGCTTGTCATTACAGCTGTCCCAGCTTCCATGGGGGCCAGCCCTTCAGGAGGATTTTTGCTGTGCATTTTGGGTGGTTCCTTTGTGTCTCTGACTCCTCCCCAGTGACTTGTGTGATCTCTGGCCCACAGCGGGTATTGGATAAATGTTTGTCGATCGATGTTGAAAACGTGCAACCGTGCACGACACCGAGGAAGCAATGGAGAGCTCCCTGAGCTTGGAGTCAGAGGACCTGGACTCAAAGCCTACTGTAGGACATCGGCCCAGTCTTTTCACCTCCCGAGCCTCAGTTTCCCGATATATCAAAGGAAGAGTTGGGCATGGTGGCCTCCGAGGCCCCTCCAGCCTGAGATCTGTGACCCTATGGATGAGCTTGTGCTCTCTGGTGTTGGTCCCATGATACACAGAGAAGTGTTCACCCCCAGAGGGAGGAAGGAGCAAGGAAGTGACAAGGTGACGACGCACTTGAGGAAAACTTAAGGACATGAAGAACTCCCCTCAGGGGCGGGGTAGGGAAAGGGGAGCAAAGAGGGCTTCTAAGAGGAGGTGACCGCAGGGGCAGCCCACATCCTGGGAGGCAAGCGTGAGGCACCTGGGCTTCCCAAGCAGAAGTGGCTGGTGTTCGTGCAGAGGGGTGGCGGGGGTCAAAGGGGAGAGACCCTTTGGCTGAAAGTGTCCCAGGAAGGAGATCGCTGCAAATACGGCTGGGGCCTGAGTCTCCGAGGCTTTGTGCTCCCAGTGCTTGTAGGCAAACTTCAGAGGAAAAAGAGAGTCATGGGGGGCTTGGGGCAGAGGAGGGGCCCAGCCATACCTGGACCTCAGCTAGATAATTGTGTGGAGAATGGGTCAGAAAGGAGAGTCGCGGGAGAGGGAGAGAGGTCAAGAAGCCCCAAGTCTGTGACAGCGGCGCAGCCTGGAAGGGGAAGACGAGGGCCTGACTTCAGGGGTCAGCACGTGAGCCGATGGAAAGGGACGGAGGCGAGAGGTGCGGTGGTCGAAACTGCAGGGGCTGGCCACAGGGTGGACACAGGGTCAAGGTCATAGGTGGGTACGCACATGTGTGTGTATGGGTGTGTGTGTGAGAGAGAGAGAGAGACAGAGACAGAGACAGAGAGAGAGAGACAGAGAGAGACAGAGAGACAGACAGACAGAAACAGAGACAGAGAGAGACAAAGAGGCACAAAGAGACCAGAGGCACACACCAAGAGACAGAGACACAGAAACACAGAGACAGAGACATAGAGAGACAGACACACAGAGACAAAGACACAGAGAGATAGAGACAGAGAGACAAAGATACAGAGAGACACAGAGAGACAGAGAGGAGACAGAGAGAGACAGAGACAGAGAGAGACAGAGAGGCACAAAGAGACCAGAGGCATACACAGAGAGACAGAGACACAGAAACACAGAGACAGATTGAAGACAGAGAGAGAAACAGAAAGACAGAGAGAGACAGAGATTCAGAGTCACACATAAAGAGAAAGACAAAGAGAAAACCAGAGAGAGTGACAGAGATGAAAACAGGCAGAGACACAGAGACACAGAGACAAACAGAAACATAGAGAGACAGACACACAGAGACAGAGACACAGAGAGATAGAGACAGAGAGACAAAGATACAGAGAGAGACAGAGAGATAGAGACAGAGACAGAGAGAGACAGAGACAGAGAGAGAGAGAATGAGAGAGAGGGAGAGGGAGAGGGAGAGGGAGAGAGAGCGCCAGCCTTCTGGGCTTTGGGCCACTCTGTACCACATGCGCTGGCTCCCTTATATTTTGTAAGTCACGTCAGCCTGTTTCCTTTGGGCTCGCTCTCCCGCAGGCATGCAGGGCCGGCAGTAAGGGCAGAAGGAGTGCTGCCTCTGGGCGTGCTCAGCTGCCCTGCTTGCTTCTGATCACGGACACACAAATGTCTCTCAAGGAGGACACAAGTCTGGAGGGGAGAGGGGCGGGAAGGCACAGCGGGGCCTCAGCCCAGGGAATGGCAGCCTCTGAGGCCGGGTGGCTCCTTTGCCCTGTATGCCCAGGTGGGCAGCACTGCCCCTCGGGAGGAGCTTAATAAATTGTGCTTCATCGTCCGCCTCATCAGCAGGCAAACTTAGAGGAATTGCCTTAGTGTTCCCAATACCCAGTACACACGCAGTGCCCAGCACATAGTAGGAGCTTAAAGAATAATCCATTGTTGGAATGTAAGCTCCTTGAGGGCAACGACCAGTTCACTCTTGTCTTGCTATCCTTAATGGATAACACGGCTCCTGGTACACAGTAGGTGCTTAATAAGTGTTAGTGGTACCGAATTAAATCAAACTAATTTTTGTGTCCTGCCTGCCCAGCTTACACACAGTTGAGCTACTTCCTGATGATCTGACTGATTGTTGCCGAGTTTGCTCTCCCCCTTGCCTCCATCTTGGGCTTGGCTGATCCCTGATGCGTTTGGCCAAGCCCAGACTTCTTCTGTCTCATCCTCTGCCTCAGTGTCCCCCAATTATATTCCATGCTCTCTGTCATCTTCCTTTCTGCCTTCTCCCCTTCTGCCTTCCATGTAGAAGCTCTTTACCTATTTTGTGTCTTGGAGCCCTTGGCAGTCTGACAGAATCATGTTTTTAAATGCGGCAAGTCAAATACATGGGGTTACCAAAGGAACCGCTTAAATGAAATAAAGGTGTAATTCTCTCCCAGCCACGTTCGTGCATCCCCTGGGATCTATCCATGGCCCTCTTGGTGGTACATAGGCCTGCCTTTAAGAACCTCTGATCTCCTCACCAGCCCAACCTGCTCCTCTTGGGTCCAGCTGTGGCTGCTAGTCAGTCACTTTGGCCTTGCCATCTTGGTCCCAGTGAGAAGGGACAAGAGAAGGCCCCGCTGAGAGGTTTGGGCATTTGTGAAATCACGACATGGTTTACAATGCAATTTTGTTACCAAATCCATTGTGTGGCAGGCTGATGCTGGCCATGCAAGAGTCACCTCAAGAAGAGGATGTGTAAACATTACCTGAGCAAAGGACTTCAGAGTTGCTAGTCTGCATGTGTCCTCTCTCTGTGTACAGGTAGCATCCTTTGGATCCCTTCTGTCCATCCGTGAGGGCTCCTCTACTCCTCGACCACCACAGACAATGGAATCCAAAGTCTCTGAAGGGGGCCTGAATGTGACCCTGACCATCCGCCTGCTCATGCACGGGAAGGTAAAATGCATTGAAGGGGAGTGGGAGGGGGCTGCCATTTTGTTTGCTAACTGCCGATGTTTCTGAAACCAAACACCAGAAGGCATGGGGGGGCTATCCCTGGGGCTTCACCCACAGGACACATGGGGAGGGGGAGGGCCTACAAATATTCATGCTCCCTACACAGAGGTACCTGATAGGTGATTTCTCAGAGAAGAAAAAGCAGAAAGCTGACCTGCCTGTGCTCTGAGAGCGGGCACTTGGTGGCTTGTTTGCCTACCGGAGCTGCCAGGTTGGGAGCTCCAAAAGACTTGACTTCACTCATCACAATTTGCTGGATCTTTACCTGGTGCTTCCCTCTCTCCATCGACACAGTGGGTAGAGAAGTCCCTTTAATACTTGTCTGAAAGCTTCAAGCTCTTGTCCTTTTAAACCTCTCCTTCACTCTCATATGCTCATTCATACTAAGTTCTTACAATAACTTAGGTCTCTTAACCCCTCCTCATACCCACATGACCCATTTCCCCAACATCAACATACCTCCACTACGGCTTCTCCCCACCACTGGACTTACTTGCCTCCTAAATCTCAAGGATTGCTAGTCTAATAGGTACCCAGCTACTAATCTACAATCCCTTTCTCCTTGACTCTCTGCCATCCCTAACTTACAAGTCACCCCACCTTCTGCCTTGGTGTCCCATGCTCCTATCCTCCTGAACACTAATGGAGAAAATCATCATTGTCAACTCGCACACCCAATTCTTGGAGCATCACTTGAGTTGGGAGCCACTAGCTGTCCCATCTACTTTTATCAACTCCTTTTTTCATTTCCCATGGTGCCTCTTCCAAATATTTTCTTCCCTTCTTAAGCCACAAATGAAAGCCCTGCCCATGCACACCCACTTAACCCCTAAAGATAGGCAATTTTGCCTCCAACTTAGAGAAGCAAACAACCTCAAATTTGGAAGATGTTATCTTCGTGGGGAAGGCTGAAGCCATTACTGGGAGTCCTGGAGTTGCCCACATCCATTTCTCAAGCTTTCCCAGCATAGCCTCTCCTTCCTTCACTCTCTAAAAGAGGTATCCCTAACTTTTCCTAAGATTAGTTGCTCTGTCTAACCTTGAACCCATTCCTTCCTGCTTTTCCTAGGATCCCGATCCTCTTCCCCTCAATAGAGAATGTAAGCTCCTTGAGGGCAGGGACAGCATTGGATGTGTCGTTAAAACCTCAGCACTATGTAACTCTCACATGTTATGGGTTGCTTAAATTAATTTCCCTCCCCATTGGCACCTTTCCATTCATCTGCAAACATGCTTCAACCTCTTCAGTCTTTTTGGAGCCTCCTTTTCACCCTTCAGTCCCACAAACTCTGCTTTCCTTTTACTGCTATCTTGAATAGTCTGTTTTCTTCGCTCTCACTTCCATCCCCTTGGACACCTTAATGTCACTCTCACTGTTCTGTCTAAGGTCACATGACTTCCCAATGGCCCGATCCAATGACCTTTCTTTCAGTCCTCAAGGTCCTTGGCTTCTCTGAAGTTTCTGGTCTCATTCCTAAGGGCTTCTCTCTTTTTCATTGTCTCTTTCGGTGCTCCTTTCTCCCTACTGACTTTTTCTCAGTCTGCCATTATTTTCTTTTTCTGTCCCCAACCCCTTCAAGTTTGGTTTTACTTCCTCCCTTCCTCCTCCTTTTGACAATTTCATTCACTTCCATGTCTTCAGTTGCCACATCTTTGCAGATGATTCCCAAATTTCTATATCCAGCTTTGTCCTCTTTCTGAGTTCTAGACCCATATGTCTAGGTGCCATTACAACACTTCTAGCTGAATTACCGCCATTGATCCTGGTTCCCATATTCACTACTGCTTATTTTTGGCTCTCCTCACGCCTTCACCTCTTCCATCTGAGAAGCCCTCCACTTAATCATTACCACCCACCAGACTTCTCCTGGTTAATTCCACTGTTTCCTTCATACTCCTCCAATTTATCCCATATGGGACTGTTGGAACAATCTTGCTTACAATTGGAGATAGTGTGACGTGGTAGAGATATCAGTGACTTTAGAGTCAGAGAATCTGGGCTTAAACCCCATTTCAGTAATTTACTTCCTATCTGACTTTAAGCAAGAAACTGTGCTCTCTGGACCTCAGTTTCCTTATCTGTAAAAGGAGGAGAGTTGAATTATCTGGCCATTGATGTTGCTTCCAGCTCTAAATCAAGGTCCTAGGATTGTACACTGAGTCTGTTACTCCTTTGCTCGAACAGCTTGAGCTGCTCCCTATTGCCTCCTGAGAGATAATTGCATCCCTCTGCCTGGCCTTTGAGGACCTCCAGGACTGGTTACCACACTACCTTTCCACATTTCCACAAAATCACCCTCTTGTTTACCATCTAGTTTCCCAACAAATTGTACCAATCGCTTCTTCCCCCATACATGTGCAGTGCTAATTTACCCATTCTTGCTTGGCCCCATCTTCTCCATCTTCACCAGTTGAGGTTCTCTTCATCCCTTGAAGTCCGCTTCAAAGCCTTTTTAACAAAACCTTCCCTCTCAGCCTTCTTCCTCAACTGATAACTGTAAAAAAAAATATGGAATATTGTATAGTAGACCAGTCTGTTAATTCTTGGTTTCATGAGGGTAATGGCCACATTGTATCAAGACTTAGTATCTCCCTCAGGATACAGTACCATGCTATGTGCAGAGAAGGCACTTAATAGATGCATTGCCCCATAGTTCCTAGACCTGCAGTAAGTGTCTCTGATACTTTCCTAGGAGGGCAACTTGAACAGATCCTTGGTCTAGAACCAGTCCAATGGGCTCCTTTTGTTTTTGTTTAATAGGTGCTTGTTCCATGTTGCCCATAGATCCTAGACCTGCATTAAGTGTCTGATACTTTTCTAGGAGGGTAACTTGAACAGATACTTGGTCTAGAACCAGTCCAATGGGCTCCTTTCGTTTTTGTTCCATATGAAACAAGTATCTTATCCTGTGACTGCATAGATTAGGCCACAATGAAAGGCATAATATCAAAGAAAATTACACCAATTAATAGAATGACTCAAGTTTCAAAAAACACAGTTTTCCTTGGGTGCCTGGGTTTTGCTCTCTGGTGAAATGCCTCAGGACAAAGCCCTAGAGTGTTTATCTTTTCTCCTGAAGAGAAGGACCCTGACATCAGAAAGGTGATGATTTAACTTACAAATGAGTTGGAGTTAAGTGAGGGAGGGCTGTGCAAGGTCACCAGCCTCGCTCTCTCCTCCAGAGCCATCTGGGTCCAGGGGCAAGATATGGATCAGGACGACCAGAAATAGCCCCCGGATGCAGAGAGACCTTGGCCTTTTTAAACTAAGGTCTTTCCAAGGTCTTAGTTTATCTGAGGCAATGCCCATTTAGTGAGACTAGATAGGACAAAAAAAAATTACAAATCAATGGGAAAAGCCAAACACGCAGCGACCGATCTAGAACAACATGGTGACCAGCCAGTGGTTAGGATCAGCCCCGTGCTGCTGGCTTTGGCCCTCGGCTCTGTCCTGGCTGTGGAATGGGCTCCTCCGCCGTTTGGGTTATCAGAACGGATCAGCGTGGGGTGGTCTCGTACCGTGCTGGAGAGCCCCGAAGTCCCTCCAAAGACACAATAGATTTTAAGGTTGTGTAAACAGAGAAGGGTTTTAAGCGTCCTTAATAGGATGGAAGAGGGATTTCTTTTTCATCACTGACTCCTTGCACATTTCCCTAAAGGTCTCGTGTTTATATATAGAGCATCTCCTGAACGATTCATCTGGAAAATAGTCAGCTGCGCGTCTTCTCTAGCCGGATGCACTCCCCTGATTCCATGTTGTTTACAGACTTTGTTAAAGCATGTGCAAAGGCAATAGCTACTTAGCCAGTGAGCACATTGGTTTTCTGGAGTGGGGAGAGGAAAAGAAAGCCATTCCCCCACTTTGGGCTCCCGGAGGAATCGCCCGCCTCGGCCCCCACTCCCTTAGCGAGTCTCATCCCCGCTCCAGCTCTGGGCAGCTGAAACCTCATTTTTTTTGTCTTCTCTTTTTTTCTGCAGGAAGTTGGAAGCATCATTGGGAAGGTAATTATTTCCTGGAACATCTTCCTTTATCTCCACATGTTCCGATCCGGTAATGGCTGATTATATTAATTGTGAGCACACGTTGGGTAAATTGCTAGTCTGAAATGGCAACTAAAAATAATCCTTGTTCTGTAACAAGCCCCGATGTGGCCAAGAGCCCCAGAGACTCTTCAATTCCCTCTCCCGCCTGCCTTCATTTTAGACCACATCAAGACCATGCTGGTCTATTTGCTTTTTAAAAACCAGCGAGGAGGAGATTTGACATCTCCCTGGTAATTAATGGCCGTTCCTCACGGGGAACCTAAGCCGTTCAAGCTGCTTTGTCTTGCCTCATTCTCAGGACAAGCTGAGAATCAGTGGCAACCAGCCTCTGGCTACGGTCTTTGACAAGGAAGCAGCCCCAGTCGCATGGAGTTTCTGTTTTCTGGGGGATCTGCGTGGTCTCAGCTCTTCTCTCAGTCAGAACCAAACTCAAAGCCAGGCAGCAGCATTTGGAGGGTGCAGAGCGGGCCGAAGGGGCCGGCCCCCGGCTGGCAGGCCGGCTCTGGTACCGTGCCCCGGGCAGCACATCGATGCTGGATCTGCTGCTGTTTTGGAAACATTGATTTTCTTAGCTTCAGATAAAGGTGGAGGGGGCGAGCTGATCAGAACTGCGGCTGGAATTAAGCTGGGAGGGACGTTCAGAACAATGGACAGCGGCCAGGATGCAAAGAAGGGCCCGACTGGGCCAACTAAAACAAGATGATAGGATGATGGGAGGCTGCTAGGGATAGAGGGGTAGGGATGGGGAGAGGGGATAGAGCGCCAGCTCTGGGGTCAGGAAGACCTGAATTCTAACGCAGCCTCACTTACTAGTGCCATCCCAGGCAAGTCACGTCCTCTCTATTTGCCTTAATCCAGTGAAAAAGAAAATGGCAAATCCCTCCCACGTTTTTACCAAGGAAACCCCCTGCCTAGGAGGGTCCGGAGGTCATGAAGAGTCAAGAACGACTGGACAACAACAGGAGGACAGGGTTAAGAGCCTTATGGGCAGACCCCCCCCCACATTTTACAGTTGAGGAAACTGAGGTCCAGAGACTTATGTGACTTACATGAAGTCAGTCACTCAGAAAGTGAGAGGAAAAGCTGGGATCAGAATTTAGGCTCTAAAGTAGTTCTTTCTACTGCTGGGATAAATGTACAACCACATCCTCAGGTACCTGATGGCTTCACAGTTCGGGGTCTGGGATGAAGAACCAGGCAATTTGCCATTGCACCCCGCCCAAAATTAAACAAACAAAAAGGATCTGGGGCTGGTGGGGACCCACAAGCTCCCCAGGGGAAAGCAGTCCCAGCGGAGTCCCAGCAGAGATGAATGCAGTCAGAGGCCAGCTTACGAGGGACCGGAGTGGGGCTCAAGCCGTTCGGTGCAGGAAGGATCAGGGGGGAGCTGCCGAGCATCCAGAGAAAGGCAACGGGGGTGGTGAGGCTTCAATTTCTGCCGCAGAAAGTGTGGAAGGAGCAGGGAATAGAGCACTGAGGAGAAGATGGGGGAGGGCCCTGAGCTGCCTCTGGGAGAAGAAAGAAGCTTGTTCTGGCAGCATCAGAACCAGGAGGGCCTGGGGGAGGGCAACAGTTACAGAGAAAGGTCAGGAAAACAATTCTAAAATGAAAGCTTTCCCCAAGTGGCAGCGGCTGCTGCTGGGCCCAGAGCTCAGCTTCCCTCACTCCCACCACTAGAGGTGGTAGCTGACTGGCACCACCACACCAAGCCACGTCAGCCAGCCTGTATTAGCACTGGGCCAAGCACCAGAAGACCAGCAGCCCCTGCCTGCCTGACTGGCTGTACAAGGAAACTTAAAAGCCTGGGGCAGCGGGAGAGAGAAGGCACGATTGAGAAAGAAGTCTGGACAAGCAGGATGAGCCCCCAGAGAGCAATGGGCTCCTGGGCAGCCTCCTTAAAATGGGGGTTCAAGATGTGGCTGACCAGTGGGAGGAAGGGCTGCAGTTCTGGGTAACTGGGAGCACTGGGAAAGTGGGCTGGTGCCCTCAGGCAGCCCCATGCTATAGTCATCCTCCTCAGTCAGAGCCTCAGGCCTCCGCTGGGGGAATGAGCTGATCATCTGATAAACTAATCCAAGGAAAGCTGGGAATGGCTATGTCACAACAACTGATCCCCAGGTCCTGGAGCACAGCTCGCCTTCCATGAGCTAGGAAGTTGTGACTTGGCAGAGAGTCTGATAAATCTCTCTTTCATGCAGAAAAATTCTTATTATTAAAATCTGAGTTTGTCAGTTAACAAGAAGGGGCGGCCTTCTGGGCTCTCCGCCGTCTGAGCCCACCTTCAGGGGAGGCCCAAGGCCAGCAGATAGGAAGGAATTGGCTCCAGGAGCGAATGAGACTCAGGGCAGATGGGCTGTCTGTGTCGCCAAGGAGGGAAGGCTGTAAGTAAAGAGCCTGACTCTCCCTGCCCTCCAACGTGGCTGGGCCAAGTCACTTAAGCTCTTTGGGCCTCAGTTCCCTCATCAGCAAAATGGGAGCACTTGACTCTTCTGCCCTTCCAGCTCCCCAGCTGTGGGTCCCTGTAAGGTTTGCACTCTGGAGTGTCGAGCCCGGGAGCTTCCCCCAATAGCCAAGCTCAGGGGGATGCGCCGGAGGGGCATCGAGGCTTCCCTGGCTCTCGTCACACGAGCAAAGCAACCGCCTGGGCGGCCCAGCCTGCTGCCGGGTCTGGGGCATCTTCCAGCCTGGCAGCCCACCACCGTTCCCCCCACAGGGGACATGTGGGAGATGTCGGCAGCCTGAAGCTGGATGTGATTGCTTCCTTCTGTTTTCTAACTCTCGTTTCAGAAAGGGGAAACGGTGAAGAAGATGCGTGAGGAGGTAAGTCGAGCCAATCCGTTCTGGTTTTTAAGGGGTCACCGAGAAGGGAGATCTTTGGGGTACCTCCAGACAGCATCAACTGTGTGTGACAGGCTGGGAGAGAAGGGAGGGGGACAGGAGGAGGAATTGCCCCTTGGGGGGGTCCCAGAGTTCCCAGCAGGGCTAGGATTGGCTGCTTAAGCCACATGTATGCACAAAGGTACCCACGTGCCCATGCTCGCCCTTGTGCACATCCCCACAAACTCACCCAATTGCACACAGACAGACGCGCCATTGGCGGGTGCCATTCAGCAGGTGCCTGGAAATCTCACCCAGTGCCCTGGAAATGCTCCCCTGCTGAGTCTCAGGGGCTGCCTCCCTTTATCTGCAGTGGGGAGCCCTGCAGATGCCATCCGGATTAGGCAGAGCAAGCCTTCTGGAGCCCTCCCCTCATTTGCTAGGGGAGGGAATGGGGGGCATGCAGGTCCCCCCACATCTCAGTTCCCTTCGGAGGATTTCCAGGCAAAAGGGCCCGGATCTTTGTGCTTTTGCTTTCACAAACCCCTCGGCCCCAGATTTGGCGCGAGTGCTCTCCTTCCTCACTAAGACCTTGAATGCGGCCCACGGGATTTGCTTAATTCCTTCTCCTAGAGCGGCGCAAGAATCAACATCTCCGAAGGAAATTGCCCAGAAAGAATTGTGACCATCACCGGCCCCACCGACGCCATCTTCAAGGCTTTTGCCATGATTGCCTACAAGTTTGAGGAGGTAAGAAGGCCCTCCCCGCTCTCCTGCCATGAACAAAGTGAGCGCAGGCTACTCAGTCGCCAGCGGGGGTGACCCCCTATCCAATCCCCTCGTCCCCTCCAGCTGGCAAGTGTAGAGGGAGTCAGAGATCCGGGTTGGCTCCATTAAAGTATTCTCCCCATCCCTGTCCCATCACCATTGAGCCTCGCTGTATAGTAATGGAAACCACTGCTGCCAACAGCAGGGAGTCTCCTGGACCACCGGCCCCCAGCTTGGAACCAGCGTGGGGCAAGGCCGGCCTTAGCTCGCTTTTTCCCCAGGTCCCTGGGGTTCCCCTGGGCCCGGCTGCCTTCTGGAGCTGGTTTTGGCTCCATTATTGGAGCTGCTGCATTTCTGGTTCCCCACTCGTCCTTCCACATCTCCCTCCAGCTTCTGCCTGTGGGCTGTTTCTCAGAGAGTGATAGCGTGCCCCCAGGTCAGCTCAGTGCCCACTGGGCTTCCACTTTTTGTGTCACCTCAAATCCCTGCTGAGAAAATCTGGTGGAGGCTGCAGGTGCTGCTGCTCGCTGAGCTCCAGGAAGTGATGGGGAGGCCGGAGAAGCTGGGACCAGAGCAGGGTTTTCTCTGAGATGACCCTAAACATGCCCCAGTTTCCTCAAGGGAAACCCAGGATCCAGTCAGAGAGGAGTGACGCCGACTTCCTGAGCACTCGCCCCCTGTGAACAGCTTCCTTTTGAAAGCCTTTGTAGTGGGACCTTTTTTCAAGAAATGTAATTTTCTCCTTGTCAAGGTCACCCAGAGACCTTTACATAAAAGGTCATTTCAGGCTTTCCCTGGTGACCTCACAGGGCCCTTTGACCCTGACGTGCTGTGACTATTGGCGTGCCCTGGATGAATAGGCAGGGGGAGCATGCTCTTGGTCTGGGGAGGGAGAAGACCAGGCTTCGATCTGAGTTCCAATCCCAACTCTGCCAGTCCCCACTTGGGTGACCTTGCTTCTCCTCCCAACAGTGCTGGAGGAGGATCTGGGTCAAGGACAATGGGTAATTTGTGAAGCCCTCAGACCCAGGGGCGATTCCTCCAACTCCCTCCTTGACTGCTTCTAGCACAATCAGATCTGTATTGCATCTGGACAAGATCTGGCCCACAATCCAACCTTCCCTCCCTTTTTTCTTCTTCCCATCCCCAGGACATCATTAACTCCATGAGTAACAGCACTGCGACCAGTAAGCCACCAGTAACACTAAGGTTGGTTGTCCCAGCCAGCCAGTGCGGGTCACTGATTGGCAAAGGAGGCTCCAAGATCAAGGAAATCCGGGAGGTAATGGGCACCCCCTCTTTGATTCATTCAGTTGGAAAGTTCTGGGCTGTGGCAAGACAAATATGGCAGCCATTCCCCTCCACCTGGAACCGGAATCCTTCCCATCATTCACAGCTCAAATCTAGCAAATCAATCAGAGCTTACTAAACTCCTGCTCTTAACACAGTGCCCATGCTCAGTGAGAGTTTATTGTGAATTGGCTGATTGAAGGACACACTTCCAGATGTCATGGGGGAATCTCTCTGTCTCTCTGTCTGTGTGTGTGTGTGCGTCTGTGTGTGTATCCCTCTTTCTCTATCTCTGTCTCTGTCTCTCTGTCTGTCTTTCTCTCTGTCTCTCTGTCTCTGTCTCTCTCTGTCTCTGTTTCTCTTTCTCTGTCTCTGTCTCTCTGTGTCTCTCTCTGTGTCTCTCTCTCCGTCTCACACACACACACACACACACACAATTGAAAAACTCTCCCTTGCTCTCAGCTCTTACAATCAAACAAAACCAAACTGCACTAAAATTAGTGCCCCCTAAACGTGTCCAGGAAGGAAAGGTGCCCTGAGCCAAGCGCCTCTGAATGTGATGTGAGGTCCTGAGAATGGAGAAGAAAAGGGCCCCTGAGGTCATGGACTTTTAATCAAAGAGGATGGGAGTTTGAAGGAGGGGTTTGATAAGTAAAAATGAGGAGAGCACACATGTACACATGTGTGCATCCACACACATGTACACATACACGCACCCCAAAGCTGAAAGCTGGTTTGTAGGGAGCCCTCTCCTGACATATGATGTCAGAGCGGAGAAGGACCTCAGAGACGTCATCCTGGCCATCTCCTCCCTCTGGCAGGTGAAGCCCCTGAGGTCCTTCTGCCACTGAGAATCTGGGACCCGAACAATGATGAAACAGCCCTATTAAAGCCAGAAGCCTGAGTGACTCCGTTCAATAGCAGTCAAGGTCCATCAGGCTCCGGAGTATCCCCCTGGACTTGAGCTGGGTCAGCCAGACAAGCAGGGGACACTGGGCCCTTCTCACTCCCACTTCGTGTATCTCCCAGCCTTGAGTTCTCCCTAGGTGAGGGGAGTGTCACGGTAGGGGATGAGCTCTGGATGGCTGCTCTCCCTCTCTGTGGGATTTGGGGCGAGCTGCTCCTTCTTGGGGCTTCCAGAGTGCCTAGTTCTAGCTGCAGTGCACCAAACATGACCTCTCCATTTATTGGAAGGAGGGGTTCCTTCTTACTTCCCTTGGCATAAAATTTGGACTTTCATTCCTTCACGGTCCCGTAGAGAAATGGCCCCATAGACTTTGCCCTGTATGGAGGAGGCCAAGCATTTCCAGTGTGAGCCAGTGAAACGAGGACCTGGATTCAAGTCCCAACCACCTGGGTGATCTTGGGAGGATCACTTAATCTGTCCTGGGTTTTGGTTCTTCTTTTGTAAGATGGGATGGTTGAGTGAGATGACCTCTGAGATCTCTTAGATCCACTCCAAGTCGTATCATAGGTACCATGGACTTTATAGGGCAGCCTTCTCCTTTATGTCTCAAACTCCCATGTAAACCCATTTCTTCTCAAGGTATAATCAGAGGAGAGAAAATTTCCTATATTTGGTGAGGACGATGAACCCCCCCATTAAGACTCCTCTTGAGACTAAGTCATTTAATGTTCCCCACCTGTTCTGTTTGCTAACCCACTTTCTCTACCCCTATATCTTTGCTCTAGCTCTGTCCATCAAATTATAAGCAGCCCTCCCATCAGAACTGTTCCTTCAAATCAAGATTAAGAAAAGGAGCATTTTTAATTTCTTTAATATTCCAGAGCCTAGTAAAGGCTGACATCCAAAGACCAGTGATTGTTTGGGAGAGAGACAAAGACAGCCGGCCATTGTACCTTGCCACAGCCAAGTGGATGTGTATGGGATTTGCTAATGATAAAACGTACCGTACACATCTTAAAAAGCAAGATGGTGGTCTTTTCATTTCTGCTGATGCAACAGTCTTCTTCTTTCTCTTTCTTCTTCTTCCAATTTCCTTGTTTTTCCAGTCTACAGGTGCTCAGGTTCAAGTGGCGGGGGACATGCTGCCCAACTCGACAGAGAGGGCAGTCACCATCTCGGGGACCCCCGACGCCATCATCCAATGTGTCAAACAGATCTGTGTGGTGATGCTGGAGGTACAGTCTGTAACAGTGGGGGTAATGTATAGCGGCTCTCAACCTAACAAATCTTACCACTGCAAAGCGCCGGGCAGCCATTGATTGCTTCCATTGATCACAAGCCATGGGTTGACTCATTTCTCGTTTCCTGGTAGCATTCCTTATCCTCTTCAGACTATTCATTTGCTCTTAAGACACACGTTTGGGGACCTGGATTCAGGTCATCTCATTCATGTGTGGCTTCCTCTGAATCCAGATGGGATATTGATGGGAATTACCCAAAGTAATCTTTGGGTGGAAGCATTGGATTGGACCAGTCAGTCCCCAGTGTCTGCTTCCTCCTTGGTCGTACCTGGTGACCGAAAGCCAAGCCCATGGCAGCTACACTTGTTATCTTTCATCATAAAAAATAAATCTTCAAATATTCCATGATGCTTGGAAAGGGACCGAAACCCAGCCAGTCCCCTTGAATTTGGGAAATGGAAAAAAAACAAAACTAAGGATATTCTAGAAACGAGAGGGAATGGTTACCAGGAAGCTTCTCAGACATGTCCTGGGCTCATGGACGGGAAAATCTGTGTCCCAGAAATGGTTCTTTAGGAGTGATATTAAAGAACACAGAATGTGTGTGTGTATGTGCATGTATGTGTGTGTGTGTGACAGAAAGAGATAGAGAGAGAGAGAGAGAGAGAGAGAGAGAGAGAGAGAGAGAGAGAGA
>JAJPUD010011191.1:0-56061 GCA_023553655.1 Myrmecobius fasciatus | reverse complement strand
AAAAAAAAAAAAAGTGATAGTTTTGTTGCCTCTTTGGCTTTGCTTCTGTTTTTTCTTTCTTTTCTTTTCGGTTTCTTTTTTTGTCATTGTAATAGCCTTTTGAGTATAATATTGAATAGAAATGGTAATAATGAACATTCATGTTTCCTTCCTGAAAGACTTCTAGTGGGGCCCCATCACATCTAATGCAGGCTTTTGGTTTCAAATGAATATTACTTATCATTTTAGGAAAAGTTCCAATTATTACTATGCTTTCAGATTTTTTAAAATAGCAGTCATGAGAATTGTATATTGTCAAAAGCTTTTTCTTCACATGTTAAAATAATCATATGATTTTTGTTGGTTTTTTTTGTTAATATGTTCAATATGTCTGTAGCATTTCTAATTGTAAACTAGCTCTATTTTCCTGATATAAATCTAGCCTGGCTATAAGTATATATTTTATGATACATTGACGAGATATCGGTATTATTTTGTTTTAAAATTTTGTGTCAATATTCATTAAGGATATTGGTCTATAGTTTGCTTTCTGTGTTTTGACTCTTCCTACCTTAGGCATCAAGATTATACTTTATCACAGAAAGAACTTGAGAAGATTTCTTATTTACCTATTTTTTTTCAAACAGTTTATGTAGCACTGGAATTCATTATTTAAATGTTTGGTAGAATTTGCTTATAAATTCATCTGGTCCTGTTTTTCCCCCCGTGGGAGTTCATTTATGTCTTGTTCACTTTCTTTTCTAAGAAAGGGTTATTTAAGTATTTTATTTCCTGTTCTGTTAATTTGGGCTATTTATATTTTTGGTAAATATTCATCCATTTAATTTAGATGGTCAGTTTTTATTAGCATATAGTTAGACATAATAGCTCCACATTATTGCTTTTATTTCTTTTATTTGTTGTAAATTCAACTTTTTTTCATTTTTGATACTATTAACTTGGCTTACTTCTTTCTTTTTTTATTTAACAAATCAGATAATTGAATCTATTGTATTTTTTAAAAATCTAATTTCATTAAATTGTTTTACTTTTTAGCTTTCAATTTTATAAATTCTTTGATTTCCAGAATTTCCATTTTGGTGTTTTTTTTTTTTTTTTTAAGTCTGTTGGCTTTTTGAAACTCATTTTTTTTTATCTGTTCTTTCTCTGTTTTTTGTTATGTGTTGAGGGATACAATCTTTTCTCTAAATATTACTTTTTCTGAACTCTACAAATTTGGGGTTGTTTTCCTATTTTCATTTTTAATGAAATTATTGTTTCTATGGCTTGTTCTTTGTCCCACCCATTCTTTAGGATTAATTTATTCTGTTTCCAATTAATTTTTATCTTTAGAGATCCTTTAATAAATTCAATTTTTTCCTGCATTATGATCAGTAAAAATAACTTACATCAAGTTATTGTCTCAAAACCAATTTTAGATGTTATGCCAGTTGGTACAAACATCTTTAATAATAAAATCAATTAATTGTCTGGAATATACATTAGCAAAATTTAGTTTTCCTGTTTTTCTTTTTCAATTAGGGCTATTTTTGTTTTTGCTTTTGTTTGAGATCATTATTGCCTTTTTTTTAAACCTTAAGCTGAAGCATGTTAGATTCTGCTCTGGTCACTTATTTTAACTTTGCATCTTTCTTTCAAGTTCCTTTCTGAAGAATAATATACTTTTAGAATCTGGTTTCTAATCAATTTTGCTGTTCTCTTCTGTTTTGTAGATGAGTTTATTCCATTCATATTCATCATTATAATTACTAAATATGTATTTCCCTCTATTCTATTCTCTTATATACATCCATTTTCCCCTCATCATTTTTCCTCATCATTATGAGTCTGTGTTGTGATTGTTGACTCCCTAAATCTATCTTTTTTTCTTATTCCCTCCCTTTCCTTTCATTCTCTTTCCTCCTATTTCCCTCTCCAATTATATGTATTTTTGGTCTGAATTAAGTGTGCATGCATCTTCTCTCATTTAACCAGTTCAAATGAGAGTGGGATTCAAATGTCCCCATTCCCTCCTCTGTTATATAAACTTCCTCTGTATTTCATTTTATTTTTATTTTTTAAAATTTTTAAATTTTATTTGCATAACATATGTGTGGGTAATTCTTCAACATTAACCCTTACATAGCTTTCTGTTACAAATTTTCCCCCCAACTCCCCACCCCTCCCCTCGATGGCAGATCGAATATATGTATACATATTTCCAAACTTATCATTGTTGTGCAAGAAAAATCTTAAATATCATATTTCAAGCTTTCTATTTCTTCATAGTGATGGTTGCTAAATCTTGTGTGACCTTACTGCGGATCCAAGATATTTGAATTCTTTTTTTTTTTGGCTGCTTGGCAGTATTTTTTCTTTAATTCCAATCAATTTTGACTATAATATTTCTGGGAGTTTTCATTTTGGGATTTCTTTCAAAAGGTGATTGGTGGATTTTTTGAATTTTACTTTGTTCTATTTCTAAAATGTCTGGGAAATTTTATCATTTCTTAAAATATAACATGTAAGCTTTTTATTTTGTTCCTGGCTTTCAGGCAATCCAAAAGATTCTTAAATTAACTGATCTCAATTTGTTTTCCATGTCAATTATTTATGCTGTGAGATATACATTTTCTTCTATTTTATTCAGAATTTTGACTCTGTTTTATTACTTCTTGATATATCAAAAAGTTATCTTCCATTTTGTCACTTAGAATTTTGAAATGGTTGTTTTCTTCAAAAAAGTTTTGTTCCTTTTCCTCCCTCTTCCCCTTCCCCCTCCCACTCCGCCACTGCCCTCCTGCCTTGCAAGCTGTTGATTCTCTTTTCATACTTTTCTTCCATGTCTCTCAATGGATTTTTAAAATCATTTTTGCTCTTTTTAAAAATACAAATCTTTTCTTTAACCTTTCTCAGAATTCTTGTTGAACTTGTGTCCCTATTACATTTTTTTCTTTGAGGATTTGCTTGTAGATGTCTTTGAATAATTTTGCTCTTCTATGTTTGTGTCTTGAACTTTCCTAGAACTCTTTATGATAGGGTTCTTTTTTTTTTTTTCAATCTGGCCGACTTATTGACTTTGCATGTTATGTTATTTTGGGACTCTGTCCAATTCTGAAGGGATGTATAGTATGAGCTTTTATCTTTTTTATATCCTTCTGCTGCTTAGTCTGGGGCCCTACAAGTTTCTAACATTGCATGATCTGGGAGGTGAGGGGTAGGGGTCACTGCTCTCTTGGTCTAAACTCTGCAAACTCCTAACCCAGTTTTAGATTTGTTGGCTTATGCATGATTGAGAGTTTCTGTATGCTGCTGCTGGACTCAATCACTCTTTTGAAAGCCTACTGAAAGGTTCTACAGCTTTGGAATGACTGTGCTACTGGCTCTGTTTTGGTCTGGGATCCTTGTCCTGGTTATTCCATTGCAAGCTTAGATAATAGGCTAAAGTCTAGAACTTAATAACCACATTTCTCCTAGAATCAGAGCCACACAACCACATTTCCAGACTGTGTTCAGTACACAGATGGGATCTACACTAGGGATCACTTATTCTATGACCCAGAACTGGGTAGTGAGTGACAGCTGTCAGGTGGCAGTTCTTCCCTTATCCAGCACTAATTGCTACATTGTCTGGGATCTTCTCATGCTGTGGTGTTGTGTCTTGGTCCTCATTCTGTCTCTGAGTACTGAAATGCTCCCTACTCTTAGTAGTATTCCTGGCCAGACTATACCTGACTCACTGTGACTTTTTCTTGATTTTATCATTTAGAATCAGGACTAATGCATTTTCTGAATCATTATGGAGAAAAGATTGTGGCAGGCTAGACATTGTTTCCTCTCATTCCATGATCCTGACTCCAACTTTACTGGTAACATATTAAAATATTCTATCTAATATGAAATCCTGTTTTAAATTTATGAAATAATGGTAGCCAAATGCTAATTACCACCACTATTAAATACATTAAAATTGTAAACATTAGCTAAATGTTTACAATTTTAATAAATAATTACATTCAATCAAAGAATCAAACATTTATTTTGCTTTTATTATGTATCAGGCACTATGATAAGTACTGGGAATACAATGAAAAGGTAAAATATGTGTCTGTTCTTAAAGAGTTCAGATTATAATGGAGGATTATAATGCTAGGATTAAGTGGAAATATGAATATATACATATATATATATATATAAACTTTACAAAACCTAAGGTGTCATATAAATGTTAACTAGTTTTCTTTCCCTATTGATGGATATATATACACAATAGGAACAGGAACAGAGACTTCCAAAATGTCTTCAAGCAAGGCCTGGCATTGCTTATTGATTACAGTTAGCAACATTTTTTTTCATCAAGAATGTGCTAGATTTTTGAAAAATTCAGAAAACAAAATGAACTGCAGAGTGAATTCAGCAAGCAGAACCAAAAAAACATCTGTACTATGAACCCATCAACATAAATGGCAAGAACAAGCAATCAAAATATAAATGAAATACTATGTAATTCTAATGAACAAGATTGGCTTTGGAAAAGAGATGTTAAAATGTACTGTCTTTCCTACTTTGTGGAGATAAGGGACTATGTCTATGAAACACTTCGTATATTGTCAGACTCAGATGATGGTGTTTTGTTATATTGTTCTTTTTCTATCCCTCTTTTTTACAAACGTCTGTATACAAAGTATCATTCATTAGATATAGGAGGAGGGAAGAATATATTTGTAAATGAAGATAATATAAAAAACAAAAGATCAATATTTTAAAGTGTACTATATTTTAAATTGTTGTAATTACATTTTTATAAATGAATCTGATAACTTCACTGTAAATATGTAGAGAACTTTAATAGAAAATTCTAGATTTTTATGTTTTTTTTTCTTTTGGGGCATAGTGGTGATGATAGGGGAAATAACAGGTTGACTATGGTCATTGGGGAGAGGTTTTCCTTTTTTGATACAATAACTTGGATTAGTTTAAGGGATCTCTTTTGATAAGTATACAATAATACCCAAATTTATTGTCTGAGTTATAAATGTCATTGTGATGTGATCTATGGTGTGGCGTTTGTCACCAAATGATGACAAGCACCAAAAGTTGGGAGTTCTGTCATGTCAAGAATTCACAATGGCCATTCTCTTTGGTAAAAGGTAGATTTATTTAGGGAAGAGGTTACAGACAAAATAAAGGGACACAGTCAACGCCAGGAATGGTAAATATGAAATAGAGTTGGGAGAATAGATGAAAGATAATTTCCTTAGTGGAACTCACAATTACCCAGTAGAAAGGGAGCACCCCATGAGGTTGGGACATGCCCTTAGCTGGCAGGCTAAATCCTGAAAGAGCCTAGTACCCTAAAAGAGCTGTAAGAAGGAGAAGGGGAACTGGAAAGCATAGTGGAATTAGGGGAGATACCATGTGGCATGGAAGAAGGGGAAAGACACCACAATTTTAACACCAATTTAAGTGGATTAAGTCCCAAAAGGATTTAGCAAAGAACCAAAAGCAAGAAGAGACATTTATAGAAAAAGTGAGAATTCAGAGCTTCATGCTACTTATTTACTAATTTTATGGCTTACATGTAGGTTTGAGAGATAGTCTATTCACTATTGTCTCAGGAACTTGGTTATCCCTGACCAACAGAATAACTATCTGACAGACAGTAATGTTTGTAGAACGGTACTATATTGTTCTTAAGATCAGGAGACTTTAAAATCATTGACAGACATTGTTAGAACAACAGCACTCTAAGGTCAGGGGACCTCAGGATTACTACTATATATCCCCTAGAAGCTATACCTCATCAATTGTCCTTGACTATGGTATGTGACAATTTACTTCAGAGAGAGAAGTCCCCCTCCCTTAGCAATGATGGAGCTAGCTATTTCAAGTTCTCCTAGCAAGCAGTTCCTTTTCTCTCCTTCCCTCATGTTATTGTGTTGTGTTGTATCCAGCTTTTTGTGGATGTCGGGGGATTTTCCTGGCAAAAATACTAAAGTGGTTTACCATTTCTTTCTCCACTGGATTAAGGCAAATAGGGTTAAGTGACTTGGTCAGGATCACACAACTGGATTTGAATTTGGGTCTTATTGACTAGGGGCCCAGTGCTCTATCTACTGTGCCATTTAGCTGCCCGACCCCCTAGGTTACCTTGTATCAGTTATATATAAAACATATGTTTTATATATACTTAGATTTGTTCATCTTGTCTCCTTTATGAGAATAATGAAAATAATGATAAGAATAAGTGCTTTAAAGTTTGCAAATGCTTTACAAATATTACCATCATGGCAGCCTGAAAAGTAGATGATACTATTAAACTCATTTTACAGATGGGAAAACTGAGGCAGGCAGAGGTTAAGTGACTTGCTCAAAATCACACAGCTTCTGAAGCAAGATTCGAATTTAAATGTTACTGACTCTAGTTCTTGTACTGTCCCTTTGTTCATTATTTCCTATTTATTCCAAATATAGTTTGTTTTATATAAATTTACTTGCATGTTTCTCCCCATTAGATTTACAACCTTGTGCTTTTTTGGTACCTTAGTACCTTAGTACAATGCATGGCACATAGTAGATGCTTAATAAACATTGATCAACTTACTCAAGGTCCAGTGCTCTAACCATTTCACAACCTTAGTTGCCTCCTAAAAGACAAGGGCTGTTTCCATTTTATCTTTTTAGCTTGAAATTGAGCCTCCTGACTAATTAGTCAATTTCCTTTGCTACCCATGTTGGCAAAGAAGAAAATATAAAATAGATATGCTATCATAAGTCAGAGGTGTCAAACATTATTCCTCCTCAGAAAGCCAAAAACATTTCCTGAATAGATTAAAAAAATAACTGGGAAATCTTTAATAAAATAAACAAAATACAATAAAACAAACAATATTACATTTTAAAACTAAATTAATATGCAGACTATAGGAATCCTTATATACTGATACTTTTTCTATTTTGCCTTTGATACCACTGTTTTAAGTAACAGTCAAGGGTAACTAATAGATGTATGATCAAACTTTTGGCAGCTCACTTATTAGGCAATCCTTAAAGAGGATTTCCAGAAAATTTTTGTTAAAGAGAAACAAACATATTATTGCATGGTAATAAATTCTGGAATTCTAAGTGCTGTGATCACTTCTTTTTCAATTGTCACATCTTTGCTTCTTGTTGGCCCCTATCTGGCTTTTCCTGTTGTTGAAGTCATTTCAAGTAGGTTTCCCTAAAACCCATTGCTTTCATCACTTATAACTTGTATAATAGTATTTTATTTCATTTACATATTTTTTCGATTCTTGTTGTTTTTCCCCCAGAAGTTTTTGTTAACTGTCAAGTACTTATTCCAATATCTATGGTCTTTGGGTTGTTCAAATACTATACAATACTGTTCATTTGCTTCAATATGTAGTATACCTAATAAGTTCAACCAATCAACTACTTTATTTCTTAGGTCAAATCAACAAGCACTTATTAAATACCTACTATGTTCCAGGAACTATGCTAAGCTCTGTAGATATAAAGAAAAGCAAAAATCATCCATGTCTTAAGCAGCTCATAGTCCAATGAGGGGACACAATATAAACAATTATGTCCATATAAGATGTATCTAAGATAAATTGGAAATAATCTCAGAGAGAAGGCAGACTTTATAGCAATGGTAGTAAAAACTTTTTTGGAGAAGGTTGTATTTTAGTTGAGACCTGAAGGAAATAAGAAAACCCAGGAACACAGGAAGTGAAGACCAGCTGGGAGAGTATTCCAAGCACTAGGGATAGCCAGGAAAATGCATTTGTCTGAGGAATAGCAGAGGCCAGAGTCACTGGCAAATAAATAAATGAGTCAACAAACCCTTATAAATTAAAGCAAAGATTTTAAATAGTGGTATGAACTTCAAATTGATTAATGAAAATTTAAGGACAGCATTCAAGTTGAATTTGAGATTTCAGCTATGGTGCAATTGATTTAATGACAAATGAAAAAAATGATCATTTGATTTTCTTTTGTACTTTTGGATCATCTCACTTTGTGCTACATGTATTATTTTGCCCAGAAGCCCCCAGGAAATGTCCTTTGGGGGGGCTGACATATAGTATGATGATGGGTTCTAAATACCATGCATTGTAGCAATTTTCTTATATGTGAATATTGCTTAGTTTTCTTTTAAGATTAAAGTAAATAGAAAATGGTTGATGGCAAAATAATTTGCAAAGAAAAAAAGGAAACTGCTTAATTCTCAGCCAATAGACCTCAATTGACTCCTACTAAAGCATAATATAATTGTTCCTTACTCATTCTGCACTATACAGGAACAAAAGTTTGGTTTAAGTGCATTTTCCAGATAACTGGCATGTTCCCTTTTGATTACTGTGAGACTTGGTTAGGCATGTAATTTCATAAGTTGATAGTCCTTCCATCAAAAGATTGCACCTATTCTCTTGGGTATTTTTAATACCTTTTCTTTCTGGATGATTCTTTTCCATATTTCCATAGAAGTTCCACCTAAGGCTCTAGAGATTCTTCTCTGCTTTTTAGATTATCCAAGTGGAGAGGGGTTCTTATTCATATACACTCCTAGTAACAAGTTGTGTCATCTGTTTTTGCCTACATGGGTCTTCATAATATTTTTCAGATTACTTGTAATTTTTATTTTTCCATGATTCTAGTTCTCTATTATTTTAACTAATGAATGGAAATTATTTTCAGATAGCCTACCTACTTTGCCTTCTTAAATTATTATAATAACAAATACTTAACCTTTTTTGATGACAGAAGGTAAATATTATTCTTTCAAACATTTATTTTTTCTGTTTTATTTAATTTATTTAATATTTTCCCCAGTTATATTCAAAACAAAAAAATGACGTTTTTAAAAATTTTGAGTTCTAGATTCTCTTCCTTATCCCCACCCACAATTAAGAAACCACTTGTGAAGTTATGCAAAATATTTCCATAAACATCAAGTTATGAGAAAAAACAGACCTCCCACACTAATGAAAATTAAAACCCTCAAGAAAAACTAAGGGGGGGGGAAGAGAGAGAGAGAGAGAATGCTTCAATCTATATTCAGACACAATCAGGATATGGATAGGATTTTTCATCATAAGTCTTTCAAAGTAGTCATGGATGATTGTACTACGGAAAATAGCAAAGTTGTTTATAGCTGGTCATCACAGAACATTGCTACTACTTTGTTTACAACACATTTTACTTCGCTTGAGTTCATAGAAAACTTTCCAGGTAATTTTTTTCCTGAGAGCATCCTCACCATTTCTCAGGAATTAAAAATATTCAATCATAAACACACACCACAATTTATTAAGCAACTCCCCAATTGGTGGGCTTCCCCTCAATTTCCAATTTTTTTGCCCTGAGAAGAGGGTGCTATGAATATTTTTATACATATAGATAATTTTCCCCTATCCCTCTTCTTTTTCTGAATCTCTTTTGCTATATATGCCAGGTAGGTGGTATTGTTAAGTCAAAGAATAAGGATGAATTTATACCACTTTGGGCACAGATTATAACTTTTGATCATTTATACATTATATAAATTTGAATCAGTCCCCTCTATGTTTGAGAAATGAGGCCTTATCAGAGAAACTTGCTTTGAAGTTCTTTTTACAATTACTTTTGATAATTATCTTTCTCCCCATTTATTTTCTTTACTGACCACTCCCTACCCCAATATGCCCTCTCTTTTATTATCTTCCCCCCTATCCCATTCCCCTCCTATTTTTCTGCTGAGTAAGATAGATTTCTATAGCCCTATTTAGTATATTATTTCCTGTTTGAACCAATCCTGATGAGACTAAGATTCATTTTTTCACCCTCTGCTCCACCTTCCCCTCCACTATAAAAGCTTTATCTTCCCTTTTTTCATAGCAGATAATTTTCACCATTCCACTTGTCTTTCCCCTTTTTCCCAGTACATTCCTCTTCCACCTCTTAATTTTATCATTTAAAAATATATTATCCCTTAATATGCAACTCACACATGTGCCCTCTGTCTAAATATCCTCCCCATTCAAATATTTAACAGAAATGTATTGATGATCCACTACTGCATATTTAAGATGTTAGCTTAAGGATTTAAGAAGTGGTGAGGAAATAGAAGAATGGTGTTTTCTGAGGCTAAAAACTCCTTTGATCAGAGGCCAGAATTTACCAAAGGTGATGTGGAAAGAAGGCTCTTGAAGAGGCAAAAACACCAAATCTTTATTATAGTGCTCAACGTCTATTTAGCTGCATTGTTCATTTTGAGAAGCATGGATAAAGAGGTCTGCACTAAGAATTTTAATGATGAAGAAAAATGTGCAGAATATTTTTTCTCCTTATGTCAAGTAAAAGAAAGACAGTGGAAGAGTGGACACAGTAGCCTTGGATTCAGGGTTAGTTTCTGACATACTGGCCATTTGCCCATGGAAAGCCACTTGACCTTTTAACCATTCAGAGCCCTAGTAAACACTTTAAGACTACTAAGTGGAAGAACTGGTGCCAAGTGCATTGATAGAGGGAGTTTTTTCCCTAGTACCTCATTATATCAATTAAAATCATAGGCCCTTTATAAAACTGAATGTCATCTGAAGTTTCATCTCCTCAGATCCATCTGAAAAAGGAATAAGGTCTGAGATATTGTGAGATTCTCCTTCAGATCACCTTTATTTTGTTTTGCTTGGATAAGGACATCTCAATTTTTTCAGCATTATTAGAGTCCTTACCCCCCCCATTCTTTTTCCCCTCATTCTCTCTCTTTGTCTCTCTCTCTCCCTGTCTGCCTCTCTGATTTCCCCTCTCTTTCTTCCTGTTTCTCTCTGCCTGTCTCTCTTTGTTTGTCTGCTTGTCTGTCTGTTTCTGTCTCTCTCTCTTCCTCCCCTTCTCACTAGATATATGAACTTCTCCCAGGACTCTATTCTATTCCTCCTACATTTCTCTCTGTAAATAGCTGTCCCTCCTGACAGATGGCCAGATGGATCTGGACCAAGTCTGAAAAACCATTCAAAGCCATTCAAAACATTGCCATTAGCTCTAATGAACTAAATAGAGTAAACAATCTGACATTTGCATTCCCATAAACCCTTCTTCCAAGCCTGTTGACATTTCAGTTGGTTTAGAATGTCCCTAAACAATCCATGGAACTCAGCACCTATCTTTAAATAAGCAGGTTTCCATAGACTAGTTGTAATACAGACACATACCATTCTTGTAATTATCTAGTCTATTCTCATGATTTCACCTATTTATATACTAAAGATGACCACAAATACCTCTCCAGCTGCAATCTCACTTTTTCCTGTATCCAACAGATTTCGTTCACTTTTTTCCTATACATATACAACCTTAAATATTTTTACTGATATGTTGCTCAATAGTTATTATAATGTACATGCTCTTTTCTTATATACTGTACTAAACCATAATCTTTTTTTACTTCATTTATATACCTCAGAATGCTTAATATTTTTCTTCACAGATTTCCAAGTGTTATTAGCTAACATAAAAAATGAAATGTGGCATTAAAAACTTAACATTGCATATTAATACACTAAAATGATTTATTTTTGAATCAACTAATTTCAACATATAATAATCATAAGACTGTCTTCAGACATAACCTCCAAGTCTTCTTCAGGTGTTTAGTTTTCATTTGTACAATCTGTCTCATTCACTTTTTCACTTTGGTAGTCCACATTAAGGTGCAAATAAATTCTTGGTTTTTTTTCTCTTCAGTTTAATTCAATAAACATTAGTACTTACCTTTTGACTGCCAACCTGAGCTGGGGGAAGGAGATGGAATGAGACAGGAAAAGCCTGCTTGTGGGAGTGAATACAGGTAATGAAGAGATTCCCAATTCCAAATCAGAGCATATATACACAGTATACTGTGACGGTTTTCTATCCACTGTATAGTGAAGGAAAGTCTTAATTGGCTGCTAAACTGAGACTGAATATGTATTCCAAAGTTTCCAATAGAGAAAATCAATCTTTTTTTTTCTTTTTGCTGACCAGAAGGTAGAATGACAATCCTCTGAGGGCAAATGACAGAGAGACGAGGACAGTACCTTAGCACCATTGGTCTAGCCTACAAGTCCATGACTTTCTGGGCTTGCCTGGGTCGAGCATAGGGTCTGGAAATGAGGTTTCTTTCTGTTTATATGTTTTGGGGGGTCTTTGAAATCTGGAAGGAGAGAAGATCCACAAGAGATCTTTGAATTAGAGTCTGGGGAGGAGCCAGCCCTGAGGATCTCTCAGCATGAACCATCCTTCTGCTACTTGCATAAATCTTATTTCACCATCATAAATGAGGTAGCTAGGTGGTACACTACATAGGATAGTGGCCTTGGAGTCAAAAAGATCTGAGTTCAAATTCTGCCTTAGACAATAGCTGGGTGACTCTAAGGAAATTGTTTACCTTTTGTGTTTCAATTTCCTCTTCTGCAAAGTGGAAATAACAATGGCACCTACCTTCTATGGTTGTTGTAAGGATCAAATGAGGTAATATATGTAAATATATTTGTAGATATAAAATAATAATAATTATTCTTTATTATCATCATTATTATTTTATTTGGATATGGAAAGAACCTAGGTTTGAATTCTCTTTTTTACTTACTGTGCAATTAAAAAAAAAGATCTGTATAGTCGAAGCTATGGTTTTTTCCATTTGTGATATGTGCTGTGGTCTATTAGGAAAGTTGAGTGTTGCAGAATCTATATTTTTGAATTGTGGTGCTAGAGAAGATTTTTGAGAATCCCTTGAATAACAAGATCAAATCAGTCAAAACTTAAATTAATTTAGGCTATTTATTGAAAGATCAAATACTGAACCTGAAATAAATACTTTGCCCACATAATAAGAAGATGGAACTTAGTGGAGAAGATCTTGATGTTGAAGAAGATTGAAGGAAAAAAGGAAAGGGGGTAGGAGAGGATGATATAGATAGATTGTATGGCGGAAACAACAAACATGAACTTGGACAGACTTCAAGAAATAATGGAGGATAGAAAGGCCTGACATACCAAATTGGATCACAAAGAGTATGACATGACTCAAGAGCAACAACAGCCTATGCAACTGTGGGCAAATTCACTAAAGGTTTCTTCACGAATAAAATGAGAATACTGAACTTGATGTCTTCTAAGTTCCCTTCCATGGATGACTGTTTGGAGGGTAAAAAGAGAAAGGTTTATTATAGTCTATATTAAATCTCAAGAAGTAGTAAACTCCTTACTTTATCTACTTATAGGGTTGGATACTATCCTAGAAAGAACAAGCTATACTCTTTTCTTCCAAGTCTTCTTCCCAGCCAATATGGGGACTCTTTGTTCTCCCAGCCTGACGTAGAAGACTAGATGGTATTTTTGACTAGATCAAATTAGTAATCATATTACTCTGATATTGGTCTTGATCTTCTGCTCAGAGGGCAATTAGGAAGCTACTTTTATGAATGTGTTGGGCAGCTAGGTGAAGCAGTGTCCAGGAAGACCTGGTGCCTCAGATATTTAGCTGTGTGATCCTGAGCAAACTATGTAAGCCTTGTTCACCCCAGTTTCCTCATCTGTAAAATGAGGATAGCAGTAGTAATGACTTTTCAGGGTTATTATTGTAAGGATTAAATGATATAATAATTGTAAAGCATTTAGCACAGTGACCAGAAAATAGTTAGCATGATATAAATGTTAGCTATAATTATTATGTGGTATCAGGAAATGCAAACCACTCCAGTATCTTTGCCAGGAAAACCCCAAATGGGGTCATGAAGAGTCGAATATGACTGAAAAATGACTGAACAACAACAAAAATGCTTTCAATTGTCATGGTCTATTTTGTTGGAATTTTAAGGATCCCAACTCTCAAGAATCTTGTAAAGTTAAAAACAAGCAAAAACCACCAAATAATAAGTGAACCAATTAAAAATAACAGTAATGATGATGATGATGATGATGATAATGATTCATCTGTCTGGTAGAAAACTAAACCACAGCATTAAAAATAAACCATAAAAATACTGTTAAGAAGACTTCTTATTTTCATCAAAAGTGATCCAATAATTTGTGTCTTTATAACCTCTTTCAAAATTGATTATTTCCTTCTTAACTTTTCTGGTCCTTTATTGACTGTGCCAAACATTTTGGCATTTAATTCTACTTGCC
The DNA here is from genome assembly GCA_023553655.1 of Myrmecobius fasciatus. Lineage (NCBI taxonomy): Eukaryota > Metazoa > Chordata > Mammalia > Dasyuromorphia > Myrmecobiidae > Myrmecobius > Myrmecobius fasciatus. The sequence continues at coordinate 41,931 of JAJPUD010011191.1, read as the reverse complement.
CTTTATTGTCCTTTATTTTTTTATTGGTTTCTGTATTATCTCCAAAATACACAACCACAAATTTCTTAAGAACTGGGACTCTGCTATTCTCTATACCACCTGGCAGTAGCCTATGTACACAAAACAGTATTCAAATGTAGCTCCCTGAGGGCAGGACTTGTATCTTTTATTTCTTTAGGTGTCTGTATGTAGGATATAGTGTGTTGTATAGAGTAGAAGTAGTCACAATCAATCCCTGGTATATAACAGGCCAAAGATTATTTTACATCTTTAGTCACACCTGAGAAAAAAGGGAGGAAGGTGGGGCTGATCTCCATGCAGATGAACAGGGCATATATCAAAAAAAGGAGAAGAGATTAATGGCAAAAAAGTGAAAATGAAATTTAAAAAAAAATAGAGACAGAGATCAGTTGGAGGCACTCATTAAAGGAGAGATGGAAAATATAAAATGATCATTAAAAGTCTGGAGTTGAGAGATCATCAGGCCCTTTAATGTCATCATTCCTCATTTTAAAAAAGTCAGTCTATTAGAAACCTGGATCAGAGTAATGCTCAACAAATATTTTGGAAGACCTTTGTCTGCATACTCATATAAGTAGAAAAACTCCCTTACTTTCTAATTAATACTATCCTGAATTTTTGTGATCAAAAAATTTCACACCATGATGACCCTCTCCCAACTTAGGGGGCTCTTCTGCAGATCCCAGAATTGAGCATGTGTTAGGTTATACCAAAAATCCTTTTCTCTTGGTAGACTGGACTTGGCATAAATGCCTCTATACTGATATAGTCTTTGCTTGACTTAGTTCCACAATATGATGAGACACTGGATTTGGTCTTCAGGAGAAAATGAATATATATTTAATCGTTGAAAGTCAAGTTTATTCCATTTCATTTTTCTCTCTTAATTCTTAAAGGACCACTAAGCCCAACATAGCTAGGTATATGATCTAAGTTTTCTTCTTTTCAAACCAACCCAATCCAAAAGGCATGAAAAAGAAGCTTTATTGCCTCTGACTTTTGGCATGACCTTGGATATGTCACTTAACTAGCATCTTGGGGCCTTAGTTTCCCAATATATAAATGGGAAGACAGGAATAGATGGCCTCTATAGTCCCTTCTTTTGTATTTTATAAGCTAGTAATTCCTGGATAGCTGTGATCACATAAATGATGAGCTTTAGCAGCCTACTTATGACTGATAATCATGGGAGAAACCCTGGGTTTTTTTTTAATCACCACAGACTTTTTTTTTGCCAACTATGGTAGTTGCTGAAATATATTCACTCCCTCTCCCATTTATAAAAAACATAATTTTGCCATAGGATTACATGGCATGGCACTTCACAATGTTTGCAAACACCTGGACCAGCTCCAACTAGAAGATTTTTTTTTCTAGATGGTCTATTTGTTTAAAATAAGCTTATATTTGTAAACTTATTTATAGCTTTCAGGCTAGTTAGAAATACCAGCTTCAGACTGATGGGAAACACATGTAGTGTGAAAGACAAATAAATATGGTAATTAGTTCCTTCTTGCCAATTGTTTTGTTTAGTCACTAATTAGATCAGATGCACATGCTGATCTCAGTAGTTTGGCTGCTTGTGAGTATATGTGTGTGTGTGTGTGTGTGTGTGTAATGCATATATGTATATGAATAATACACATATATATAGATGTTCATATATACATGCATACACATATTTCCATGGGTGTGTATAATCCTTCACTGTAGTTGTAAAAAAAAAGTGGAAATCAGATTTATTTTCCACATTGTACAGTGTATTTCTCAGTGAATGAAATAAAACTAAATGAAATATGGAATACAACAATCTCATAAATTTGCTTTCACTCGAATAGTGTGTAGGCATTTTAGATGGTGACTTCCCCTTCAGCTCCTTATGGGGTTGCTCTCCTGACACCATAGCCCATGAGCCCTTACCTAAATGGTTTCTGTGACTATCTGTTGGTATATTGACAAGCTCTTAGCAAAGATCATTTTTTCAAATGGCATAACAAGAACAGCAGTGACAAAATATTGCCCTCTTCCACAAAAACATTCATGGGAAGAATGGATTCAGACCTCAAATACAAGATTAGAGAAGCTCAAAGGGCAGGATGTTCATGTGGCAAAGACAATTCATATCTCCTTTTATACTGTAGGGCTCCTCTCTCCTTGTGGGGTCCTCTCAAAGTTTCCCCTTGAGGACAGATAGCATCTATGTTAAGTTGATCCCTCAGTTGGGCTCTCTGGCTCTGCTCCTTTACTGAGTTCAAAGCCATCTCTTTTCTCCTTTGCTAACAAAGTATGACTGTTTTTCCCTTTTTCTATGTCTGTAAGTAGTATCCATACTCCCAACTGGATCCACAAACTCCTATTGGTCTAATAATTCCACATGAGTGATATGAGGGAAAGGAGAAAAGTTGTCTCAAAGTGTATTTTCTTTTTGAACCTCTGTTGGTTATGATGTAAGCATGATGCCCTCTGTCTTTGTGATCAGTGTAATAAACAAAGTCACACAACTGGGCCACCTCCTTTCCTAGTCAAAATATCTTTTTTGTCTCCTCTTGAGACAGTATTGCTCCTCATCTCTTACTGGCTAATGAGTCTCAGCATGCATCTTTCAATTGCCTTTTGGATTGTTATTTTAATTTTTTCTGAAAAAATAATTATAGCTAAATAGAATCATCAAAATATTCAAGAAATGAGTTTTTGTGGCAGCAAATAGGATAGTTGAAAACATTGCTCAATTTCCCAGCTGCATTTTAGTTCAAACTTCTTCTCCTATCCAATTCTAGATCCAGATCATTGTCTGTCACAGGTCCTATCTAAGATATAAATGCTGGTGGGCTAACTTAACATGTTACCTACCTGGCTGCATAGGGGAGAAATAGTCACTTTATATCCACTTTATTTCCCCCAGTGTGAATTGTGTGACTTAGTTTATGAATTCAAAAAAGCTTATTTCAGGCAAGAAAGGAAGAGAATAAGTATTTATTAAGCACCTACTATGTGTCACACAGTGTTCTAAGCACTTTACAAATACCTCATTTGAGATTTAATCATACTATCTTTTCTACTTTCCCTACCACTGAGCAGTAAATATTCTTTAATTGAGTGAGTTTTTGATGAATCAATGCTTCCACTAGAGAATAAATGGCAATCCAAGCACAATTCTGAGTATCCTAGCAAAGAGTATTGAAGACTATTTAGAGTTATAGATAACTTAGCAATGGGAGGTTAAACGTATTGCTGTGATTCTCTCAGGATGGTTCTCTCAGTGCTTCTTTGTATGAGAGGTATTCTTATTTAAATTTCAATATTACTCATATTCAGTATCAGCAAGTGAACTCAATGCATGTACACAATTCCTAGTAAGAAAACAGGTGAAAGGGTAAAATAGCTTTACCTTTAATTGCAAAGAGAGTTTCCTCTCCGCTATAGGCTTTTTGATGCATTATCAACTTTTTTACTTCTCCGGTATTTTAGAGCAATAAGTGATGGGGACAAAAATAATCTGTTGCTCCATTCCCAAAATGCTTTGAGATCTTTGAGCAATGTAATTGGGTGAAGGGGGAAGGAGGGAAAGGAATGAAGGATAGCTTGATTTACTCCATAACTAACCTTGAAAGTTATTATTTATTACATAAAGACAAGGCTTTGCTCTCATGACTTTGAAATAAAATCTTTGAAGTATTTTATCTGTACATTCCCAAAGGAAAGGGTGGGAAATAGCAATCAAACTCTGCCCCTCCCCCCCACCCAACCCAGAGATACCATTAAGTTGATTCACAGCCTGAATTTCTTAACTTTTGACTCTTGAATATTAACTTCCAAGTCAGTTTCCAAACTTTAAAGCATGCTACTTAGGAGCAGCAAACAATTTAACCTTCACTTAAGGCTTTTTGTTTATTCCTTCATATTCTGCAGTATTGTGCATCTATGAGATAAAAATCAGCAGGCAAGTAAAAGGGGAATATTAAATCCTTCTAAAACATCATTAAAGCAAAATATCATTTAACACAGCAATAATATGGGTAATAATATCTCATATTTATACAAGACTTTAACATTTCTAGAGTTCTTTCCTCATAATACCTTTGCACTAATCTTATCTTTCAGTTAGAGAAATTGAGATTCATTGAGACTTGTACAGAACCACAATTTGTAAATATTGGAACTAAATCTAATGTACTTTCCATCACATTACATATTAAGTCTGCAAACATTTAAACAAATATCCTTAGAATGGGAACCATGAACTAGTAATGTTCAGGGTAGATATAAATGGGTCTTACAAACTAAAGGGACAATCTCAGAGGTCTAAACTGTCAAAAATGAAATTCAAAGTAGAAGATGCCTAATAAAAAAGCTTTTAGGAAGAGTTTTTGCTTTATTTTCTGTCATTGATTAATGATAGACAATGGGAAGGCATCAGACATTATGACTCAGTAGAAGTAACAAGAATCCTGATGTCTAATACCAACTCTGTTGTACATTAATTAAGGAGAAATCAGGGTACAGTGGGGAAAATGTTGAACTTATAGGCATTAGAGTTCAAAAACTTGTCTTTTAGTGGCTTTTTTACTTCAGGTAAATTAATTATCTTTGCTGGGCTTCAGTTTTCTCATTTTAAAAAATTATCAAGTTTTAATAATCATAAAAATATGAAAGTTTTTATTATCATAAATTGCTATGGAAATATTGTTCTTAATAGTTAAGGCCACTGACTTGGTGGTAATGCCTAAAAAGATATTCTATGTCAAAAAATATAACTACCCACTGAAAATCCTATCATTACCTATGGATATTGTGAGGCTCAAATGAGATAATAGATATAAAGCATTTTGCAAACCTTAAAGGGCTATGGAAATGCCAGTTATCATCATCCTAATTATCATCATCATCTTACAGTTACTAGGTCTCCATTTTGGTGATGACCTCATTACCTGAGTCTCCTCTTGCACTCCTATTGAGCTCAAGCAATATAGAGCAATATAACAGTGGGCTGATGTGTTTAATGACTGTGTTCTCCACAAAATAAAATGCACGTATATTTTTATCACATTTAACATATATTGGATTACTTGCCCTTTAGGGGAGGGAGTGGGGGAAAGGGAAAGGAATTGGAGCACAAGGTTTTGCAAGGATCAATGTTGAAAAATTATCCTTGCATATGTTTTGAAAATAAAAAAAGCTTTAATTAAAAATAAATAAATAAATAAAATGTATGCACCCATATGTTTAAGTTTAATTCTCATTATTAACACTTTCCTAAGTCTAGAAGTCAACAAAACAATAAATAAAGCCTTGATTTAAAGCATTTGCTTATGTCCAAGGTATAAATGATCATACTGAAAATTTATCAATCGGCTCCTATGAGCCACTTCAAAGTGACTCCAGCATATCCCTCTCTATGCCTATTCTTCAAGTCATCTTTTAAAATGCAATACAAATTGCTTCTTGAAGAAGCAAATACAATAATAATAATAATTATATATATATACATACAGAAATAAATATAGTAATATATTTGTGTTTTAGTTTGAGCACCTTTCTTATATGGTTTCCTGAGTAGCGGTAGTCAAAAGTGGAAATCTTGGGGAATGGTGAGGTGAACAATGTACAAATTAAGATTATTAAAAAGGGGTTCAGAGAGGGAAATTGGGACTCAAAGAAAATCTTTATTGCTTCATATTTTTGCTGAGGCCTGTTCAGTTATGGAATACTTGGATTAAAAAATTTTAATGCTTCCAAATCTGATTTAATGAAGACCATCATTTGCCTAGAAAATCATTCAAGTGAATTAAAAGGGGGAAGGATGAATGATTACAAATTAAGGGATACCCAAAAGGCAAAGGATCTGTCTTGAGCAGTGAAGTGGCATAAACTTCAGTATTAGGGGCAATCATTTTTAATGCCTTCATTAGTCTGCTGGAAGAGAGAATGAACACTGAGATGCAATCTGCAGATGGCACTAAAAAGGGAGGCGCTACAAGCTCTAGCCAACACCAAGCAGTCATAAAAGTGGCCTGGGCAGAAAGCAACAAAATGAGATTCATTTGGCAAAGTATAAACTAATGCATCGGGTGGGGAGGAGGAGAGAAGCATCCAAACCATAGGCTTTATGATGTGCTGATACCCCCTCAAAAGCAATATTGTGAAAAGAGGGCTCTGGGTAAAGGGGCAATATGGATTTTGCAACATGATCCCAAAGCAAGCAAGGCCAGGGTTATTTTGGTTTACAAGTGGCATCATGTCATAGCCTGGGAAAGGAATAGCTCTTCTTTTTCTCTGACCCTATGACCTTGGGACCCTGGGCTCTTCAGAGACAAATATATCTCAGTGAGACCACACATGGAATGTTCAGTTCCCATTGGAGTTGCTCAGGGTCAGGTAGGTGTAGATATATTTGGCAGAAGTTCAAGGGAAAGTAATGATGAAGGGCAGAAAGGAGAGAGACAGAGACAGAGACAGAAAGACAGAGATACAGAGAGATAGAGACACAGAGAGAGAGACAGAGAGACAGACAGAGAGATAGACAGAGAGACAGAGACAGAAATACAGACAGAGAGACAGAGACAAAGAGAGAGATAAAGAGAGACAGAGATAGAGAGACAGAGAGAGACACAGAGAGATAGACAGAGAGAGACAGAGACAAAGACAGAATTACAGACAGAGAGACAGAGACAAAGAGAGAGAGAATGAGAGATGGAGATAGACAGAGACAGAAAGAGAGACACAGAGAGATAGACAGACAGAGACAGAGAGACAGAGAGAAAGAGAGAGACAGAGACAGAGAGACAGACACAGAGAGACACAGAGACACACAGAGACACAGAGATGGAGACAGAAACAGAGAGGCAGAGACAAAGAGACAGAAAGAGGGAGAGACAGAGAGACAGAGAGAGAGACAGACAGAGAGAGAGGGAGACAGAGACAGAGAAAGAGACAGACAGACAGACAGAGAGAGAGACAGAGAGAGAGAAATTGGGAGATGGAAGACCAAGGCAAGGGGATAATTACTAGATACTTCCATGGTGCCAAGAGTGAGTCCTATGCCATATGAAACTCACTGACAGAGATTGATGTGTGCTGGGAGATTAAAGGATAGGGCCTGCTCTGGAGAATGGCTTAGGGGTATCCTTAACTATATAGTATCATTTCATCCTCCCCCACCTCCTCCTCCAAAACACTCACTGTGTTCCTGATGTATGTTTGGTTCTGATGTATGTTTGGTCCTGATGGGAGGGTCATAAATTATAGGTCCTCATCTCCCCCAGGATCTTAATAACTCCCTGGTAATGACACGGGTGCTAAGGAAGATCTTTGAATTTTAAACCATTAAGTAGTGTCTGCAGGATATCATCATGAGGGGTTGAAAAATGAGAAATTGATCCTAGCTCATAGCCAAATGATTAATCCAATATCTTTCACTTAATTGACAAAACTGTTGTGGTCTGTATGAGCCCCAGTGACCCCCAATGTCTTTAACTTTTCCATTTTCTCACTCAAATGCTCAGCCACCCAGGATCACTGTGACCCCATTTAGGAAAGCAGGGCTACTGAGTTTTAGGGCTAACAAGTAGTCCTTGTGAGCAGTAGCCCTGAGGTCTGCTCCAACCCTCTCCTTCACCCTGAGACTTTTTTCAGAGAGTAGATAGAAATAGTCTGAAGAGGGACTTCTGAGATGATTTGTCAAGCTGGCACATCAACTGCCACTTGAAGGGCAAGTTGGCTACAAAAAAGGGAAAGAGAACCAGGTGGGACTTCTTCATAACAAAGCAATTTACTTGGGAGGATCAGGTGCTCTTGAGTAGCTTCTCCACCCCATCCCCACTCCCACTCCATTTTTTATTCCCTTTTTTGTGTGCTCTTGTGAAATATTGGGCCATTGAATTATTAAGCACAGACAACACCAAAGCTTTATACTGATGGCTCAGTTGCTATAAGGTCAATGATAGATGATTGCTTGACTTATATACTCCCTGTAACTGTGGCAATGTTTCTATTGACTGACCTTGTTATTTCTATGGTCCAGGAATAATAGAAGCAGTTAGTGGCCTTCCTAGGACAATTTAATCTAATACTTAAAAGCTAACAACGAACCCAATTAAAGTAGTCTTTCAGTCTTATCAAATTTGGGTGAGAATTATAGATTTAGAGCTAAAATAAAACAATGAATAAATATTTTTATTAAGCATGTTCTAGGAACTAAGCACTGGAAGAGGCTTAGGGGTCAATTTTATTTTATTTTTTTATAATTGAGAAACAGGCCCAAAGAGGTTAAATGATTTGCCCATGGAATATCTGGAGTCTCCCATCCTGTCATGAAGAAGTGTCTTACTTCATTCTCTTACTTCCCTTTCTTAGGATAATAGATGTAGAACTAGAAGGAATAAGACGTTTTCTAGTTCCACCCCTTCATTTGAAATAGGGGAAACAGTTTTAAAACAGGGAAGGAGCTTGCCAATAGTTAAACAGGTAATGAGTAATCAAAGTCAGAATTTGAACTTAGTTTCTGACCTGAAATCTAACAATGTTTCTATTACATTATGCTGCTTTACCCACTTCAATCTATATTTATAATAGGCCAGCTTCTAACTGACACTCAGCCCAGAGGTGTTAGTTCTTTAAAGCCTGTGGTCTCCAGGCAGTCTGGAAGAGAGGCTGCTTCCCTTATTAAGGAAATTGGCAATGACCATAGCCTTTCTGCCCCTTCAGTTTCACTAACCTCTCTCCCATGGTAATATTTGCTTCCAAGAATTGGTGTTCTGTGTGATGTCATTGAGGACCAGGACTCAGGATTAAGGATAAATCAAAGCTGGAGTTGAAGAAGGCAGAGGTCTTGACCACAACAGGATTTCTTCATCCTCTGAGCATTATAAAATGCCCAAGAGAAGGAAATTATTTAGAATTCAAGAGAACATAACTAGGAATAACAACACAAAGGTTGAATAGAAATCTGATATGAAATGTATGATGCGAATCAAGTAATAAGATTTCTAAAAAGTAATTTTTATTGGTTTAAATTGCAATTAAGTAGTATTTCCCAGAAGATAATTCTAAATGGGTCCAAATATAAACCATGATTTCCTACCAGACCTGGTTTATGTAATATTTCAGTGTTTCCTATAACATGTTCTTAATTCTGGTAGAAATAGTGATTTATTCAGAGAAAATCAGGAAAATAGTAACTGTATAAGTGATAAAGAGAAAGAGAGCAATGCCAATTTTTGAAAATTAACAAAATATAGCTATTTGAATGAAGAGAAATGAAGAAGAATCTTTCACCATAAATATAAAAATCAATTAGAAGAAAGAATAAAAATGAGATGTGGTATGCAATTGAGGCAATTCCAACCTAACCTATTAAATGAACTTTTGGTGCTGACATATGGAAAATGGAAAAAAGAACAAACATTAACACACCATTATTACTTCCCATGGAAGATTAATTGTTATAAATCAATTATCATTATGATATTCTAAGCTGCAGAGCTAGAAACAATCATAGGTCATCTAGTTTGAGGAGGAAGGAATCCATAATGATTGATCGATTTACCCAAGATTGTACTAGTCATGAATATAAAAGAGTATTTGTGGGTGTCTGTATATTAAACATTCTTCCCAACCACTTTTCTTTCCATTGCACAAAACTGCTTTCCATGATACACCTTTCCTCTTTCACCAAAAATCCTAGTTATCATCTCAATTAGTAAACACTAGATGTCCTTGCCAAGCAGAGACAAGATAGAGGTCAAGGACAACATCAGTTTAAAATGTAAACTTTTTTGTTAAATTTTATGAAGGTGGATGTAGGAGCATCAGCAATACTGTCTCACCAAATAGGAAGAAGTAGTGGGTGGAGGAAAAATGGCTTATGTGGAAAGTTTAGTGAGACACAAATTAAATCGGGTTATCCTAAGAGATTTTAAACATGAAATTAGGATAGAAAACAAACAGAAAATGGAAAACTCAATCTAAATTTTTTTAACAGTGGAGAAGGCACCTAGCATATTGGGTGGATCCCCCCTAAGAATTGATGGAAGGAAATGGGAAAGAGAGAGAGGATGACATGGTATGAAGGAGTTATGATCAATACTGTTTTAAGAATTATCCACAATGTATTGATTAAAGATCTGTGAGAACATCTCCAAGTTTCTTTTGAATTCCAAATCTATGATCAGATGGACAAAATTCTGTGTCAGTGCAATATAACAGTGAAAAAAAAGACTAGGTCAAAAAGATGTGGATTCACATCCATTTCTGACCATCTCTCGTTGTGTGACAGAGAAAGCAAATTATTACCTTTGTGTATGTCTCAGCCATTTCCCTAAAAACCTGGTTACTCTGTTATGGCTGGGTCGAGATCTATGATGGCAGAAAGAATTCCCATAATGGGAGTTCCCTACACTGATGAAATCACATGTAGCTATATACTTTGGTTGTAACTTAATATGGTATCTCTTCTCATTGCTTCCGTGCTACAGACTTAGGAAAATGTCCTGAGGAATTCAACAAGCATTTATTAGGGACCTACTAAAAGCAAGATATTGAGCTAAGTCTAGATGATGCAAAGACAAGATAAATAATAATGTCCTTATGAAGGATAATAAAATAGTTGCCAGATTTGGGCTTATTAACTAGCAGAGATTATACAGGGAATTGGGGCCCCTTCTAGCCAAGGGCAATTGTGAAATTTTTTCCAAATGTTAAATAGATAGATGTAGGATCTTAGAGTGTGCTTCACTCTCAATACCCAAATAGCATGAAAAGTTGGATGGAAGATGAAATCATTTTGAAGAGCTGGGGAGGGCAATGTCATAGCAGGAGGCAGGAAATAGAGTAGCTCTTGCAATTGGCATAGACCAACAGAGGAAGACAGGGCTTGGAAGCTTCACCAGAGAGTTCTTCATGTTTGTGAGTGACTATTGCCTTACAGAGATTATTTCAAGTTTCTGTAATGGATGTATAGGAACCAAAAGAAATGAGAAAATTCCCAGAAAGTTTCTTTGACTTCTCATGCCAGGAAACACTCCCAGCATCATAAAATTTTGGAATTAGAAGAAACTTACAGTATGATCTAATCCAACTATCTCATTTTTATAGGTAATTAAACAGTTCCAGAGAAATTTGATGACTTGCCTATGGTTACACATCAAGTAGCAGAGCTGAGCTGTGAATCTAGATTTTCTGACTCCAAATCTAGGTGTGTGTGTGCGTGCGTGCGTGCGTGTGTGTATTAGTATGATTTTTTTAAAGTACAAGACCACAGGATTTCAAGCTAAAAGATGCCTTAGAAATACTCTTCAATCAATCAATCAAAAAAATGTGCCAGACATTGTACTAATCATTCAGGATACAAAACAGTCAAAAGATATTCTCTTCCTTCAAGGATTTTGCAATCTAAACTAGGATTGCTAGGCATCTAAGGATTTTTCTTCCACACTTCAAAGGAACCACCTTTCATTTTCTTTTAGTATCTGTTATTCCATATACATATAATGCTGTGAAAATCCTTTATATTTTGTTCTTTAGAAACAATAGCTGAAGAACTGGTTCTGGAATAACCAGAATTTAAATACAGTTAGTAAACTGTATAAACCTCAGTAAACCACTTAACCTTGATCTGCCTTGGTTTCCTCATGTCATTTGTAAAATGAGTTTAATAAAAGTACCTGCCTTCCAGGGTCATTGTGAAGTTCAAATGAAATATTTGTAAAGGGTTTTTCAAAATAAAGTGCCATCTAAGCGTTGGCTATCATAATTGTTCCATGTGTTCATATCTTTGTAAAGGTTGGTGATGTTTTAAACAAAAGTTTAAAGAAATCTTAATAATTAAAAATAATATGCTGTATAGTGCTACATTTCTAGTCAAAAGACCAGTTACCAGTGTGACTTTACTTGTCCTGGATTTATTTCCTGATCTTTGAAACGAAGAGCTTGGAGAACAAAATCCCCAATGTTCCTTAAAGCTCTTAACATTCAAAGATTTGATCCCTGGTCCTTCCTTGGTTTATTTCTCTTAGAACAGAGTCAATTTTGTTCCATTATTTTTCAAACCTGTTATGATTCTAGTAACACAGGTTGTTGTTGTTTAATTATTACAATCCTATCTTCCTATCTGACTCTTCATGACCCCATTTGGGGTTTTCTTGGCAAAGATACTGGAATCGTTTGTCATTTCCTTCTCAAGATCATTTTCATGAAGAGGTAGACGGGGTGAAGTGACTTGCCTAGGGTCACATAGCTAGAAAGTGTCTGAGGTTGGATTTGAACTCAGGGAGATGAATCTTCTTGATTTCAGATCTGGCACTCGACCCGCAGTGCCACCTAATTGCCCTACCAACACAGGTACTCTATTCAAGTGAAATTTAGCTTTCATAACAACTCAGTAACAATGAAAACATTTAATAGTGATACAGATCGTAGAAGCTGCTATTTTATTTTCTCTAAAGGAATAATTGATTTATCTTCCTAGTATCTATAACAAGTGAAGATGTTCGGACTTTCAACTTGACTGAACTTGACATAGCATTCCTCTACAAATTCATGCAGAATCAAATATGGTTAGTCAAAAGGAATGCTAAAGAAGTCATATGATCCTTAATACTGAGCTGGAAGAGATTTTCTTGTTTAAACACATTATTTACACATGAGAAAACTCATTAAACACAGAGAAATTCAGTGACATCTTAGAGCTCAAGATCCGCCAAACTCACGTATCTAATAAATGAGAAAGGATGAGTTCCATTTTGTCTCTGTAGCTGGAAAATGTTTGTAGAGAGTTCTAGACTTCAGTGAAGGGCAGAGTTTCTTCTGGGAATGTCCATATCTCCTATGTGTCTCCTCCATGACCATTTTTCCCTATTTAGCCTCTAGTCATTCCATCTCCATGCTAGTCCATGGTTCATCTTTCTACTTCTTCTGTCCATTTTCCTTTATCTTGTGGGTGGGAAAAATATGTTCTCTAAGGGTTTCACTGAGCAAAGGGTCAAAGTCAAGGACTCCTCAGTAGCCAGCTGGTGGTGGGTGGGTGGGTGGGTAGGAAAACTCCCAGCTGTTTCCCCATGAGTGACATTTTTCAGTTTTGGCAGGAGCATTACATTGTGGCCTCTCACAATCATACATCAGGCCTTTCTCATTCCCTTGCAAACAAGGGATGGGATAGGAAGGTACAAGTAATCCAACTGAAGTCTCACCCAGCAAGTATAATAACCATGAAATTCTTTGTACTGAGTAATTTGGGCAACCTGCTCAGGGATCCATTTATGAAATTCAACTCTGTTTCTGGAAATAGACACCAAGAGATGGATTATATGTATAGCAGAATGGCATGACGACTCCAGGAAGCAACAACAGGGTCTAGAAATGGAGAAAGCTTGCCAATCAGAAGCCCAGGATCTCAGGGTGGGATGACCATTTTATTAATAATAATACATTATAACAGTAAATGAAAGGAAATACAGTGAATTAAGGAGCTCAGAGCTTTAGAGCCAGGAATAAATGACTGAATGAAAAAAAAATCAATGAAATAAATGAATGAAAGAAAAAGCATTAGGAAGATCTAATTATATAACATAAGAGCAGCTGTGTGGTACAATGGATAGGACACTAGGTCTGGAGTCAGAAAGACCTGAATTCAAAGAGACATAGTTTCAAATCTTAAGAAATTTGTACTCTAGTAGGAAGATAAAACATATATAGGGAAGTAGGGGCCATGAACCAGTGTTTTGGTTTGAAAAGTCACAGGAATAGTGAGTGAAGTTCTAGGAGAGTAAACTGACAGAGCCTTTCCAGGAATAATGGAACCATTGGTTTAATTATGACTTCAGAACCAGACAGGTTATAGGAAGTGAGTCACATAATGAAAAGTATCAGAGGTCAGATTTGAATTCAGATCTTCCTGACTGTGTAGAGGTCCAGTGCTGCTATCCATTGTACTACTTAGATCAAATGACTTGTCCAGGACTGTTCTGTTAGTAAAGGAGCTTCAAATCTAGATCTTCTGATCAATTCCATGTCCAATATTCTTTCCATGATACCACATGGTCTCCATGGAACTACTTTTTCCTCCTTGTAAATCAACATCATTTTTCTTGTTCATAGTTATTCTTCTTCCTGGACTCTGTGCCCTGGCCCAGGTTCTTGTGCAATCTATGATAATGTGGCAATAGAATAAAAACTTGGAACTGAAACTGGGCCACAAAACCCTAATACACAAAGCACTTTAAATATGATAATGTTCCACAAGTTGGGAGCTATTCTTCCTTGCTTTTATTTGTCAGGAACCATCATGGATATCAAGATGCTAATCCAGAATTTTTTTTTAACTTAATGTTTTATTAGAAACATTAGACATTATCATTTTCAACTCTACTTAACTGTGTACGTTTAAATTAATTTCAGCACATAAAAAAATCATAACACTTTTTCAACCCTGCTTCCTAAGATCCATATTGGGATTCTTATCCATTCTTTTTTAATCACGTTTCCTCATATGATTGTAGTTAGTGTATTCTTTGGCTCTGGTTTTTCTTTTTTTTTCTTTTTCTTTTTTACTTGGTGTTATAGCACAAAGTCTTTCTATATTTCTTTGTATTCCTCATGATTTTCCATTTTAATTGCTTCATAATATTCCATGGCATTAATATTCCACCATTCCTCTATTATTGAATATAGAAGCTATTTTCAGAATTTTTTATTACTATAATGTTATAATGAACATTTTTGAATAAATGGCTCCTTAACTCTTAAAAAAAACATTATCAGTGTATATTCCCCACAATGAAATTATTGGTTCAAAGAGTGTGTGTGTGTGTGTGTGTGTGTGTGTGTGTGTGTGTGTGTGCGTGCTTTTGGTAACTTTTTGTTGCATACTGCCAGGTTTCTTTCCAAAGGAATTCTTTAAGTTTGATATTTGGCCAACTATAAAAGAATATACCTTTTTTGTCCACAACCCTAGCTGTACTGAGTTTCATTGTTTTTAAATCTTTTTGCCTACTTAATGGGTGGAAACTAGTACTTAATGTTATTTAAAATTGTCTCAATTTTGTTATTAATGAAGTGGAGGACCACCCAAAACTTGGAGATTTCCTTACCCAAATGGTTGAAAAAGGATCAGATAACTTGGGAATTATCACATAGTCTACTGTGAACCTGAGTAAGAACATTTATATTTTAGTATCCATTTCTTTAAATGGATTCACAGGATCATAGATCCAGAGCTAGAAGGGACCTTTGGGAAAATTTAGTTCAACATTGGAGAAAAATTAATTGTAATGAGGTTAATGACTTACTATGACACAGTCATCAAAAGTGGGATTTGTATTTTGGTCCTCTGACATCGGAATCAATATTCTTTCCACTGTACCATGGGGTTTCCTACATGGGTGAAATGTTTGAGGAAATGAATACCAACATAGCCCTGGGACTTTTTTTGTATTATTGAAAGTAGACTAATAGAATAAATTAAAATAATGTACCAAACTAAGGAATCCTGTCTCTGTTTCTTACCATGATTTTGGAAGAGACAATTCCTGTCTACAGACTTCAATTTCCTCCCTCGTAGAATGTGATGGTTGAACTAAATGAACCTGCTACCTCTAAATCCTAGGATCCTATAAATGGGCAGTTATACTTTATTATCATTTGTCTTTGAAACACTTTTATCAATTAACTACCAAGATTCACTTTTTAAAAATTGCTACTTAGTTGTTGTTCAGTGATGCTTTCATTCAGTGATGTCAAACTTTTCCTGATTTCATTTGGGATTTCCTTAGCAAAAATATTGAAGTAATTTGCCATTTCTTCTCCAACTCATTTTACAGAATGAGGAAACTGAGGTAAGCAGGGTTAAGTAACTTGCCTAAAGTCACAAAATTATTAAGTATCTGAGTCCAGGTTTGAACTTAGAAAAATGAGTTTTCCTGATTTCTGGTCACATACTCCATCCTTTGTACCTCCTAGCAGATTGCTTCTTAGCAAGCTTCTTTTAGTTTTAGGTGATGAGGTCAGAAGTTTTATTTATAGACTGGGAAGACCCTTGATTTAAAAGGATAATTTCCATTATACATTTGGTACAATGAAATGAGCAGATGCAACTAGCTTGGACTCTACATCCTCTTCTGATACTGTCTAGCTGTGAAAGATCTTTGGTAGATTATTTTACTCCATCACCCATTCCACTCTAGTTTACTTCTATTTCTCTGCCTGATTTTAGCTCTACAGAATAAGAAGTCCCAAGTACCTCCTAGTTTCTCTCCCTTCCCTCTTCATGCTTTTCTGCTTTCTTCTGTGGATTGTTCCTCCCCACCTTCCACCCCCAAAAGATTGTAAATTCCCTGAGGGCAGGGAGTATCTTTCTTTTTTATCATTATTAATTGCATCCTCAGTCCTTAGCATAGTGCCTACACCATAATGGCACTTAATAAATGTGGATAGGAGCCGACTGATTTCAGCTTTCTGTATTCCAAGTTCTTCAATTATATATGGAGAATTCCAACTAAATACTCTAGAAGTCCCTTTTAGTTTTCACATTCCTTTATGGCACTGAATGCCAGTTGCCTCCTTGCTTCATTATTATAACTGATATTATATTTTAAGGAAGGGAGAGTATTATTTAATATTCCTTGAGCTGTCCCAAAGGCAATGAAGTACATTGCAACATTAAGCAGTTTTATCCTGTGACAATTTCAGAACCTGAGTGATTGACCTTTCATGGTATACTGAGGCTCCACTGGTCTGGAATTGTTCTAAAATAAGGGGAGTGGGAATAGAAAAGGAAGCATAATTCTCTCTTATTGTGAAAAATTGAAAATGGGCAGTTTTCTGACTTCTTTCAGCTACAGAGGAATTGTTGTTGATGAAAACTTCTTTGTCATAGTAAGTCATTCCTGATGATGTTGAAGACATTTGAGCTCTCAAAGTGTAGTAATAATTCCAGATTCCAATCTGATGCTCACAACAGACTTTAGAATTGTTGGGGGAGAAAAGAAATCAAGGATTTTAATAGAAATATCCATTTGATGCTCAAAATATCTATTTTGAGATCCTTTATTATTGACTTTATGTAGAATTACATCATTGTGGTATTTATTGGCTTGGTTTGGTGGTTTTCTGTTTTTTTTTCTTTGGAGGGGGAGGATATATACACAGATACATAAATACATTGTCATTGTTCGTTTGTTCAGTTATATTATATTATTTTGTAATCCTGTGGACTATTATATGCCAATAGTATCCATTGAGTTTTCTTGGAAAAGATACTGACGTGATTTACCATTCCTTCCCCAGAAGATTAAGGCAAATGGAGGTTAAATGATTTTCCTAGGATTATATAACTCGTCAATATCTAAGACTGGATTTGAACTCAGGTCTTCCTAACTCCAATTATCCACTGAGGTACTTAGCTGCTCTGTGTGTGTGTGTGTGTGTGTGTGTGTGTGTGTGTGTGTATGTGTAGCTTGAGGAGAGCAATTTGCACCAAATGATGAGATTGGTGGAAGTACAAAATATTGGAGTTTGGCCATGTGATGAATTCACGATGTCCTTTCTCTTTGCCAAAAGATACATTTATTTATGAGAAGAGGTTACAAACAAAATGAAGAGGTAAAATAGGCACCAGGAATGGTAAATATGAAATAGATTTGGGAGAGCATATAGTTAGCAAGGAAAGGGGTTTTAATAATTAACAATGGAAAAGCAGAAGAAAGGGAATACACCAAAGTGGGAGAACATCTCTGACTGACAGGCTAAATGCAGAGAGAAGTTTAGCACCTGAAAAGACTTAATTAGCTCTAAGAAGGAGAAGAACACCATGAGACATGGAGGGAGGGAATGGATGGGAAGAAAGACACCAAGAGGAAGAATATTGAAAGCAAACTGATCCAAAAGGGATTCAGCAAAGATGTCATAGGTAGATTTATAGGGGAAATTTAACCTGGGGGTTTGACACAACTTGACTTTCTGATTGTATGCAATAAGGTAGGGTTTCTCTAGGCTTCTTTCTATCTATCTAAATATCTATCTATACACATACAAATATATACACACACATTTACACATATAAGTTTGCATATGCATATTCATATGGAGGACATATTTTAACTTGGGTGAAAACTGCAATATAATTGACTAAAGAGATTCAGTTTTCTTGGTATCCTAATTAATTTGTTGACTGGACCTGCAATAATTTCTTCACTAACTAGATAAAATCTATGTAGGCAGTGGATTCAGGTGAAAATATTCCAGTACCAGCAGTAATTAAAATGCAAAATTATATTTGATTAGAACTTCTTGAATTGGTTTTCATCTCTAATTAAATACCTGCTTCAATTGCTTTCTTACCCAGTTTTCATGTTGCCTCTTAGCCTGAGGATCTCCAATAAGTATTTAATCCCGGTTTGCCATAGAGCCCATAAAGGCCTCTCCACCCATAGACACCTCCCCCTTCTCCCCATAGCCTCAGCCTGCCCTCAGTAACTGTAATTATTGATAAATAACATGCAAATTGATCTTCAGATCTCATCTCAGCTGTAGCTCTCCCTTCTATAGGTAAAATTGCTCTATTCTCAAGGACTGGTTAGTATACTGGTGCCATCTTATTCCTTCCAGAATAATACGATGAGTTTGGTGTGAATGATCATGAGGAGAATTCAGAAGGATTAGTAGTAGAGACGGTTTAAGGATTTCAATCAGCTGTGTACATATGGTAATGTGGTACCCACTGTGGAAAAGCATCTATTCTGGATTGCCCATGCTAGAACCTATGGAATATTGCAGGAAACATCTCCTTAGGGTCTGCTTTGTTATAAAACAAAAATCAGCACATTGATATAATGTACAAATATTGGATTATTTTCCACATGGTGGGAAAATGACATAGATTTTAGCACTAGAAGGTGTCCTTTGAGGTAGTGAACCAGAGAGCCTTAGAACATCCAGCCTCAAAGACCATCTGAAAAAGGAAACGTCCTACAAGCATGCCCCCAGATTTATGCCACATTTCCCCTGAAAATGCATAAACTTGTGTGAAATCTGATGGATGACTGAAAAGTGCACAATAAGTTATTTATCTCTGTTGGTTTCTATTTTCTGTACAGCAAGCGCTCCACTCTGTGCCAAATTATTCCATATCCACCGAAGGGATCGCCGACATTTTCATCAACAAGACTGAGTTTTGAAGTATGCACTTCTATTCTCCATTGTATGCACGGAGTCCTTGTTTACTAGGGACAAAGAGAGACAAAGTGGACAGTACTGAAGGCAGAGAAGACCAGCATCAACCTAATAGTTCAGAGTAAGTTCAACTGTGACTGTCATATGCTTTCATTTGGGACTACAGTGAAGGGTGGGAAAGAGGAATAAATTGCTTTAAAAATTACCCAACATGTTTTCCTAATGTACTTGGAGAGATGATCAATGTTTTCTTTTCTTTCTTTTTTCTTTCCATTTATGAAATGAGCTCAAATGCTTGTGTCTGGGAAACATTCACCCAGCACAGAATTAAAGCACTCCATCTTGGATGGTTCACTTCCTGACGCAGTCCCATAAGATTCTTAATGAGAAAAGGAACCTGATGGTATGTACTGGGTGAGTGAGAGTGCCATACTCTGTCATCAAAATTATTTGGCCAATAAATACCTCATATCTATTAGATAAGCTTTTAAACAGTAGAGTAATTGTTACATTCTATGCTGCAAACTCTGATTTCTCTGTATTTAATCAGGGCCAGAATTTTGTAAAGTGATCTCAGAAACAAATAAGAACAGATGTTTAAGCAATCCACATAGGAGTCCGAAGTGTCAGAGTGCAAAAATTATCATTTGTAGCATATGGGAATCAATTAATTAGCAAGCATTTATTAAACACCTGTTGTGTGTCAGTCATCATACTAGACCCTTGGAATATAAAGGCAAGAATTTAATAATTTCTCTTCCCTAGCAGTTTAAATTCTACTGTAAAGGCAAGTTAATTTGGTGGAAGGAAGGCACTAGTTACTAGGTGAATCAGGACAAGTCTCCCTTAAGAAGTGGTGGTTGAGATGAGCTTTGTAGCAAATCGGAGGTCCTAAGAGGCAGTGGGGAGGGGTGAGTGCCTCTTCTTGTATCCCCAACACTCAGCACTATTCCTTAATAAATGTTTATTGTTTGATTGAGTGAGTGCATTCCAGGCATCAAGAATGATCTGTGCCAATGATAAGTGTGGAAATATGTATACATATATTCGTTCTGTCAAGTATTTTAACATAATTAACGTGTAGTGGATTTCCTACCATCTAGGGGATGGGTGGGGAGTTGGGGGGAAAAATTTGTAACAGAAAGCTATGTAAGGGTTAATGTTGAAGAATTACCCATACATATATGTTGCAAATAAAATAAAATTTAAAAAAAAGAAAAAAAAAAAGAATGATCTGTGCAAAGGCACAGAGATAAGAAGGAATTAGAGTTTGATCTGTGAGGAACCAGTAAGATGCAGTCAGTTTAGTTTGACTGTAGAGTACATGAGAAGGGTGTATTGTGTAAAAAAAAAAAAGATAAATATGGAGCTGAAGTCATATTGTAAAGTTATTTCAGTTCCAGAGGAGTTTGTGTTTGAGAAGGAGAATCTCCAGACCCCTGCCTTTGTTGTGAATGAATGAGAAACATTTATTAAGCTATTACTATATGCCAGTCACTATGTTCAATACTGGAGATGCAAGCAAACAAAAAATGAGACAATTCCTGCCCTTAGGGAGCTTATATTCTAAACGAGGGAACTTATATATATATATATATATATGAAAGTGGTAGCCAGGGAAGAGAACCATGATCTGTATGTCATGAAGATGATGAACAGAGCAAGAGGGAAGTTCACTGACAAGCCCTCTTCAGAGGCAATAATAGTATTGATTATATAGCAATTCTTTGGGTGGGAAGTATAAAACTGATAGGGGTGGATGGGTGGAGAGGAACATTAGGGAAGAGCTACAATTTTGTTGGGAAAGTGAGGATACTTGATCCCAGAGAATGCAGACCTGAAATATTGTCATAATCAATAACATTAGTAATGATGATAATTCACATTTACATAATGCTGAAAAGTTTACAAAGTATTTTATATAAATAATTCCAATTGATCATCACAACAAAACCCTTAAGATAATTGCTACTATTACAATCACTTCACCAATAACAATGATAAGTTAGAATTTATATAGCTTTTTAAGTTTTGCAAAACACCTTACATAGATTATCTCATCTAAATCTCACATTAATCCCTATGGGATAGATGCTATTATTACCCCCCATTTATACATGGGGAAACTCAGAGACTTTAAGCCACTTCCTTAGGGGTCATACAGCTAATTGGGGATTGAGTGAGTTAAAAAGCATTTATTAGGTACATACTATGTTGAAGGCATTGTGCTAAAAAGTGGGGGGAAATATGATCCTTGTTCTTGAGGAGTTTAAATTTGAATGAGATAGATAACATGTAAATTAAATATAAATGTGCAGTATGTCCAGAGTAGATGACTAGGAAATGCCTTCTGCAGAAGGTGAGATTTGAGTTGAGTCTTGAAAGAAGTCAGGGAATGTAAGACGCCAAAAATGGAGGAGAGCCTTCTTGGCAGAGGATATGGCCAATACAAAGGTCCAGCATCAGGAAATAGAGTCTTGTGAAAGAACAGCAAGAAGGTCAGTATAGTTAGATCATAACAGACATGGAGGGGAATATAAGTGTACAAAGAGTGGAAAGATAGGGAGGGAACTTGTGAAATGCTTTAAATGTCATAAGATTTTCTTCCAGAAACTGGAGGTAATAGGGAATTTATTGGGGGGGGTTGTAGCTAATTAGTAGACAAAGTACCAGATCTAGAGTCAGGAAGACTCATTTTCCTGAGTTCAAATCTGGCCTCAGACATTTACTAGCTGACCTTGGGCAAGTCACTTAACTCTGCCTTTTTCTTCATCTATAAAATGCAGTGGAGGAGGAAATAGCAAACTACTTCAGCATCTTTGCAAAGAAACTCCCAATGGAGTCCCAAAGAGTTGAAAGTCACTAAACAACCACAATGGAGTTTATGGAATACAGAGGCAACACAATCAAACACGTGCTTTACCAAAAAACACTGTGTGGATGCTGAGTGGGGAGAGTGGAGGAGAGAGAGGAGAAACATGAAGGAGCAAGACCAAATAGAAAATTAGTGCAATAAGTCCAGATGAAAGGGAATGAAGACTTCCACTAAGATGATAGACAAAGGCAAATGGAGAAAGGAGACAGATGTGGAAGATATTTTGACACAGATTGGATATGTGCAGTGAGTGTGAGAGGATAGTTGAAGATAGCCCTGCAATTGTGAGCCTGGGTGACTGGGAGGATGTAGGGTCTCTGCAGTGATTAGAAAATTTGGAAGAACCGAGGGTATAAAAGGAAAGATAGTGAATTCCATTTTGGATTTGTTGAATTTGAGATGCCTGGGGGATACCAATTTCAAAATGTCTACAAGGCAGTTGGTGGCGTGAATCTGGAGAGCAGGATGGAGAAACTAGGGCTAGATAAAGGAATCTGGAAATTATGTGCATAGAGGTGACTATTGAGAGCTGATGAAATCATCAAGCAAAGTTGTATAGAGAAGGAAGAGAAAGCCCAAGACAGAGCCTTGGAGAAAAGCCATGGTTTATGGGCATGATGTGAATGAAGATCCCATGAAGAATGAGGTAGGATTATCAGTCTTTCTGACTCCAAGTCTATTTCTCTATGCAGTAAGCCCTCTGTACATGAATAGAAGAAGCAAAATGAACCTAAAAAGAAAGCAGGGTTGGCGCCGTTGTTTAGATCAACCATTAAGAAGTTGACTATCAAGAAAAATCTGGTTATGAATGATTAACCTGATTTGATTTGATAGTTTTTGATAACTAAAATAAGAGCATCTACATCAAATTAGATGAATGCTATGTCAGCAGGTCAATAAGAAAACCAGTTTACACTCCCATAGTACATAATGGGCTGCTGGTTTTGAAGGATTGTCAAGAACATATTAAATGTTAGGGGAGGGGCAGCTAGGTGGTGCAGTGGATAGAACTCCAGCCCTGAAGTCAGGAGGACCTGAGTTCTAATTTGGTCTCAGACACCTAACACTTCTTAGCTGTGTGACCCTGGGCAAGTCACTTAAACCCAAATGCCTCAGCAAAAATAAATAAATAAATAAATAAATGTTAGGGGAGATCTCAATCTGCTCTTACCATTTTGCAATGAATAATTCAAACCTCAAGGAACCTTCTTACTCTTTCTTAATATTGTGATCATAAAGAGATTAAAATGTTTCATGTTCATAGTTTACAACTCAAAAATAACAACAATCCCACAATCCTATTATATGGCTGGGAAACCAAAGGCCTTTTAAGGTGAACTTAAGTACTTAACATCACACAACAAAATAGTAGTAGGGCAAAGAAAAGAATAAAAAAAAATTCTCCTAACCAGTTGAAAATAACCTCAGAAAAAGGACAAGGAAAGAGGGTTTTATTTTTCTTGGATACATTTTCATCTAGTTGTTTTTCCTTTTTGTTGGAAAAAAAGAAGTACATTTACTCTCTGAAGATTCATTCTGAGCTGGACAGTAATGAGGAATAAACATAACTCTCCCCCCACCTCCCTTCCCCAAACCCAACAAATCATCAGTAAATAGGCTTGATGTGGCTTCTGAAGAGAAAGTTCTAAAAACTTGAGAATAGGAAAATTCAAACCTGATGTTCTCTCTTTCCTTCCAATTTCTTCTCTGGCTGTTGTAATATTTCTCTTTTACTCCACATTTATGCCCAGGATTTATTGAATTGTTGGCAAATTCATTTCTATTTGAAGATTCACTGGCTATTCCCCCTGGAGTGAGAGATAGAATTGATGCTGTGGTTCTATTAGTGGGTATAATTCTCGGATGAGGAAACTCTCTTTATATACACAAGATCAGCATCTTCTCTGAGACATGAAGTTTTCGAGCAGAGGTGTCAAAGATGGCAGGATCTGAGCTTGGCTCAAAGCAGTTGAATTGCTCAAATCAGATTAAAATTTAATTGGGAAATATTTAGCAAAATAAATAAGAATATACTCAAACACAGTTTATGTCAATATGTTTTTCTCAGCCAACATGCAATCTGTAAGGGCCCTTACCTATGGATTAATGGACCTATTTCTATTTGAATCTGACCTCACCAGTCTTTAAGAACTGTCTCCAACATAGAAAGTTTAATTGACTTGCTCACACAGGGCCCCACAGCCTGAATCCAGGTCTCTCCTGGTTGAAGTTGCTCTTTATCTATTAGGCCATACTGTCTCCATGGGAATTATGAACAAAACTCAACTCTGAAATAAAATCTTATTGGTTTTTTTCATTGATAGAATGGCTTCAACAATTCAATTTAACGTGCATCAAGGGCCTGAACTGCATAAAACATTAAGCTAGGTACAGAGAATACCTAGGACAAAGCCTCTTTCCTTGTTGGGCTTATATTGTAGTAGGGGCATTGGAAATCTACTTAAAGAATGAAAATTTAAAGTAGAAGTTAATAAATACAAAGAAACCCAGACAATGTGTTCTGAATAGTCTCATGAAGGAGAGCTCATTTCCCATGGATAGAAAGCCTAGGAAAGGTGAGACTCACCAGAATGAGGGGTCTTTATCCCCTGCAAACCTCAATTATTTCCTTACTCTGGGTGTGTAGTGAATGGATAAGAGAGGGGCTCAACACCTGTTTGTGTTCTTGGGGAGGATGCTGCTCCCAGAAGAGTAGATATTTGACTCCTTTCAACTCCAAGTTATTTTCCTGAGCTTTATAGTGCCTTAAATTAATATTATTTTTCAATATCCATGGAATTTTTCTTGCAACAAAAAGGAAAATGATTAATCTCTCATGTCCCTATGAAGCCTATAATTGCTGTCAAATAATATTTCAATAAATCAATACTCATGGTAAGAAAGCTAAAAGAGTGAGCCTATATAAGAAGTTCATGTATCCAAATGAGATTTTCTGAAGGATATTCTTTCACTGATCCTTCAAGAGAGCTAGAAATAAGGAATACATCAAATTCTCAGGTCTGTGTCTTGAGCTAGATGCCATCACATGGCTAATTAATCTGGGTGTGAGATAAACTATGCATGTATATATGTGTGTGGGTGTGAAGAGCAAAAGTGACTTCCAGTCTTCTATACATCAGTGGTGTTTCACAAATTTTCATCCTTTCCTGAGGTTCTAGGGCAACAATTAGTGGGAAAGCAAAGTGGAAATTTTTCCAAACTCTTTCTCTCCTCTCCCTGTCCCAATCTGACTCATCATTCCCCCATTCCAGTACTCCAGGGAAAAATCTCTTAAATAAAGTAGTCATATTTCCATATTTAATGTATGTATTGGGGAAGCTAGATGGCCCAATCAACAAGATTTGATTGGGCCATCTTCTTGAGTTAAAATTTGGCTTTAGATACATATGATAGCTGTGTAGCTCTAGGCAAGTCAACTAAAATTACTAAATAACAAAATGGCTCATGTCTAAAGTCTCCACTAAAAAGGATTGAAAAAGTATTCATTCAACAGCATAAATATCAGGTCTCATATAGCTATTTATTTCTTCTTTCTCAAAAGAAAATATTTATAATTCCAAAGATGTCTAAGTGAGCAATAACAAATATTTATTTATTTTAATAGTATTTTATTTTTTAGCATTTATAAAGATAATTTTTTAATTTTAAATTTAAATTCAAAATGAGAAAAGAAAAAAAAATCAGTGCTGTATACACAGCAAACCATAACAGAGAATTCAGTATAAAACAATAAATTTCCATTTCAAGGTATATATATATATATACATATATACATATATATATAATACATCTATATAATTGTATATATAATAATTTTGGGGGATTGTATTGGTTTCACCTATCCATAAAAATAAATATTACGTCAATTACTTAGGTCTGAAGTTATATGCATAAAAATGTTTCATGTTTATGGTTTAAAATTCATTTTTACAAAATTTTGAGTTCCAAATTTTTCTCTCCCCATTCCTTCCTCAAAATGGTAAGCAATTTCACATACATCCTATATGCACAATTATGTAAAATGTATTTATTTCCATATTAGTCACAGTTGTAAAAGAATAAACAGACCAAAAAGAAAAACACACACACACACACATAGAAATAAAGAAAGTGAAAACAGTATGCTTTGATCTGCATTCAAATTCCATCAGTTCTTTCTCTGGATGTAGATAGCATTTTCAATTATGAGTCATTTGAAATTGTCTTGGATCACTGTATTTCTGAGAAGAGCTAAGACATTTATTGTTGATCATCACTCAATGTTGCTGCATTAACAAATATTTAAATTTCTTTTTTTTCCCATACCACCTTCCATCCTAGAGATGGTTACCATTAGACACAAACAGGTATTATATAAATATAAAATTTTTCTATGCATACTTCTATTTTTCATTCTTCCCTTGTATATAGATAATATCCTTCTTCATATATCCTATATAATTATTTTGGGATTTTATAATAGTCAAAATGACTTATTTGCTCAATATATTCCTTAAAACAATATTGCTATTACTGTATACTGTTCTCTTGGTTTTGCTCATTTCACTCTTCATTATTCTGTATAAATTTTTTTAAGTTTTTCTAAATCATTGAACTTATAGCCCAATTGTAATCCATCACAATCATATACCACAATTTGTTCAACCATTCCCTAATTGAAAAGCATCCCTACAATTTGCAGTTCTTTGCTATCACATAGAGAATTATTATAAAAATTCTAGAGCATATACTTTCTTTTCCTTTTTTCCTAATTATCCTCAGAATGGACCAACTGGTGGTATTGCTAGGTCAAAGAGCACATAGGTAGTTTAATAACTCTTTGATTATAACTCTGGATTGCTCTCCAAAATGGTTGAATCAATTCAAAATTTCACTCTACATCATTTGGCTAGCCAGCGATGGATCTTTAGTTCTTTTTGGAATCCACCTAGAGAGGGAGAATTCCTCCCCCAAGAATCTGTTGAAGAAATCACCTCTTGCTGAGGAGCCAGACCCCAAATCAGGAACTCTTGAGTTCTAATCTCCATGCCGGAAATATTAATCTCTCAGAATCACTATACAGTGCTTAGAGAAAGAAACCCAAATCAGAAGAGCAAGGTAGGGACTTGAGGCACAGTCTCAGGCACACATACTTGAATTCATATTCTTATTATCAAGCCATTGTTGCTGAGAAGAGGGAAGGGAGAAAACACATCAAGGACTTGAGAATCAAGCCTTGTCAGGCCAACATGAGCCCACATAAATTATAAATTATTGGGAAAGACTCTAGATTGAGTCCAGTACATCTGCCAAGAACAGAGTAATATCTGCCACCAGGAAGCACATTTGTCACACAGGTCACTCCAAGATGAGAAGTCTATCATTTATTTTGTAGATATTGGGAAAGCACTGAAAGTTAGCAAATGTGTTAATGGAATCAGCAGAAGTTTTTTTTTGTAACTTCAGGTTGGAATACTTTAAAAAAAATTATCATATCATAAAAAAATCTATGTGGTTCTAAAACCTAACTACTAGACTGAGAGCACTTTGGTTGTAGAAACAGAAATGAATGTCCTGGAGGTTTGATTAAGAACATGCTTTCCTGGAGTTCTTTGTTAATTATAAAGTCTTGTGGCTCTCAGAGAAGCCTTGGGGCTGCTTTCAATCAAAGCAAATTGTTGTGGGTGTGATAAAAAGCCAAGGAGTGATTCACACCTCCCTCCTCCCAATCATCCTTGCCTTCATAAGCCTTGCCATTTCTAGGAGTTTCCAAGATGGCTCCTCTTTTCTGACATAACAAGAGATAGGAACATCTGTGTGAAAAGCTGCAAAATGGTGAAAACCTGACATGTAAGCTGGAGATAAATTAACATAAAACAAGACTTTAGGTCTTGTAGCCAAGTTACCTTTCTTTTTCCCCTTCTCAAGATGGCATTATTTTCCTGAAGAAATAATTGCATGACAAATCAAATAGGGTTGGGCCTGATCATTGCTTGGATGTAAAATGGCAGAACCAAGCCAGATGTGATAGGCAGGAAACAAGTTTAGTGAATAAATGTAAATATATTTTCTGTAATAAATTAGTCTGTCCTAGTGTGTGGACCAAAAAGATATAGCAGAAACATTATTATGGGAAAGAGTTCCCTAATTTTCATTTGTTGCCCTAAGACTCTACCATGGGATAGGTTGAAGGAGTTTACAAGTCCTCAATCTTATTACTAACATGATATTTTATACACTTCACACACATTTGACTGACGCATTTTAAATCACATCAGTTCTGGTGCCATGCATGTAGGTCCATCCAAAGTCAAGTCAGCTATTGTTTCAGTGAGGAAGGTGGTTTGGCATCCCTTACAAGGAACTGAAATTTTTTTCTATGGCAGTGTTTCTGGATGTCTGTCCTAAAGTAAAGATTTTTATCTTAGCAATATGCTTGTGGTATACTATTACATCCAGCCAAGTGGAATATTCTTGGCGAATGGCCTTATTGTTCTTGCAGATTAAAACCAGATTAATCTGAACAATGGAAATGGAAGAACAACAACACTTTGTATTTTTATAATTCCTTTCTTCTGAAGGGCCCTTATACTTGCAGAGATATTATTTTTACCCATAACATCCCTGTAACATAGGGGGAGCAGGCTGCTGGAGAAAATGAAGGACAGAAAGAAGTGAAGGGACCCATCCAAAGTCATACAATCATGCAGTAGCCTTGATGGGACAAGACCCTTATGTACTTATTTTCTGTTATTTCTATTAAAAGAAGGGCAAATATTTTCCCACAATTCAGTACCTTTGAGACTCAACTGTTTGTTCAAAATCTTCCCAAGTCAAGAGCAAACACAAGTCAAAACTCCCTGAAATCCACCCAGAAAGGCTGATGGATTTTTTTTTTCTGTAATTTTATCTGAAGAAAAATTTTGAACGAGCCAGTATCTAAAATGGAAAAAAAAATCCAAAAAGCAAAAACTTAGTTTGTGTTGTCCTTAGATTTTTTTTTTAATGGAGGAGTCATTTTAGCCGCCAGTACTTACTTATTAAACCTGGCTGGAGCATTTTTCTCAGGAACTCAATCTTACAAATAGTTTTCAAAATATCATTAGGCCCCAAAACTTCTATTTGGCTTTACACAGTCTGCATTGGCTCACCCATCTTTGCTATTGCCTCCCCATCTGTTCCTCCTGCTAGATTGAAGCAGCAGAGTTCTCACAGAAATCCAATACACATTCTGATAAAAACTAAACCATAAGAGTAAAGTAGAAAGCTTGATTCTTTTTAGTCCCTATAATGAAATGGGATATAATGCCATTTTATTTTCTGATAAGTTCTGAGTTTACCTTTCACTGCAACCAACCCAAGGTAAAAAGTTAAGAGACATAGCTACCAAACATTATTGCCCTGGGGGACAGATTTAACTCATTGCCTTCTCTCTTTCCCTTTCTTGGGCATATGTCCCTTACATGTAGTATACATATGTGGCAAATGTTAATTTCCATTTTCTAGGGTTTTACTGCCTGTAAATCTTATTTTATCTTTTCTTTTTTTTAAATAAAAAATTTATTTTAAACTTGAATAGAAATTTAAAACTTAAATACAAAATATTAAGAAAGAAATGTAGCCCTTAAATCCCAAGATATCTGCGGTATCTATGTTCAGCCCATAAGAATGTAAATTTTGATTCCCAATACCTTAAAAGATATCTTGGAATTTAAGGACTTCATTTCTTTCTTAAGGACTATGCCTTAAATCCAAATCACTCTGCCTTTCATCGACTGGCCAATAATAGGTCCTCACCCAAGTCCATGGGGTCATTTCTTGGGCCCTGATTATTCAGAGTAATTATACATAGCAATTATTTCTGTTTTGGCCAGAAACTCTGAAGATCTTTTACTCCCAGATTGATTTTTGCTTTTGATTAGGTAAAATAGGACATTCTCTGCCTCATTTCTT
Organism: Myrmecobius fasciatus; assembly: GCA_023553655.1. NCBI lineage: Eukaryota > Metazoa > Chordata > Mammalia > Dasyuromorphia > Myrmecobiidae > Myrmecobius > Myrmecobius fasciatus. The sequence continues at coordinate 11,921 of JAJPUD010011191.1, read as the reverse complement.
ATCTAGCTTTAGTCAAACTGAGATGTAAGAAAGATCTTAACTCGAAAAGGTCAAGGTCTCCTACTGCATTGTCTTCAGTCATCCTAATCTATATGTTGGCAGTGGACCCTGATGACTCTGCAGGAGAATGTGAGTCTGATGACTTTGCACAGTCCTCCCTCACTTAAATCCAACTCATTTGTAAGGCATGGCATCATGTTCCTAATGTCATTCATGACACTTTTTTTTCCTGAGGCAATTGGGGTTAAGTGACTTGCCCAAGGTCACACAGATTCATGAAACTTTTCAAGAATGAAGGACAAATAGCAACAGCATAGAATACAACATTGTCTTTATAGTCTATGATGAGGAGGAAATGTGTTTCATTATCTGTTCTATAAAACTTCAAAGGATTTTTTCAATAACTTAAATTTCCACTTCATTATGCCAAGCTTTTCATTTACATTGTTGTTGTAATCATTGTCCCAAAGTCTTTCTTGCTTGAGCATTATCTATAATCCCTGTAATTGCTCCCTTAGGAACCTTGGTTCTCTTGATGTGCTCTCTGAGGGTCATTGCCATAGGTGATCTGAAGGATGACCCTCACCTGCCCACTATGAATCTGCTATTCCAAGACTCATGTCCCCACACTGATATTTTCAGTTTTTATAACAAGCATCTTTGAACTCCATCAAACTTGACCCTCCCTCCATCTACCATATTCCTGTTTGCTATGACCTCTCTATAAGTAATCTCTTCTTCCTTTGAACCCCCAAAAGATCTTTTTGTACTACTTCTTTACACTTTCACACTCTACTTTGCATCATTTTTGTGTCCCTTATTTCCTCAATTAAACTTCTTCATAGCACCTAAAAGTTGGCAAGTATTTTTGAAAGAAGGAGACATGTCTTCAAAATGATACCATGGCAAGAATAATGAACAAAGAAATGCAATCTTGGTTTTAAGTAGCAGAGTTCATCACCTACAAGCTATGTGTTCATCAGCAGCCACTAAATGCAATGCCAGTATCTCACTGTGCTTTGGAGGGCAACTGACTTGTAATGGGTAGAGAATGCTGAACTCACAATCAAAATCACCTGGTCAGTGACCTTTATGGCTATATATTCATAGGCAGATCAATTAATCTTTCAGAGACAGTTTCCTCAATTGTAAAAAGGGAATAATAGTATTTATATTGGTCAGCATTTATTAAGTACCTTCTGTGCACCAGAGACAGTTAAATGGTTCAGTGGAATGCTCAGACATTTACAAGCCACGTGACCCTAGGCAACTTAACCTGTTTTCCTTAAATCTCTGGAGAAGGAAATGACAAGCCATCCCAATATTTTTGCCAAGAAAACTCCATGGACAGCATGGTCTATGGAATCATGAATAGTTGGACAAGATAAATAACTGAACACCAACAACTACATGCCAGGCACTCTGCTAATAACTGGAGATATAAAGAATGGCAAAAGACACTACAGAAATTATTCTAAGTTAAATGAGATAATGTGAATGTATACTACTATAATTTTTGAAGGCACAAGCTTTAGATAGTCTGCCAAGTTCAGAAAACTTTGACTGTGGTTTTGGTGACATTATCTGACACCTAGTGAAATTCAGAGACATTTGTCAATGGTTTTGTCCCAAAGATTAATTCTTATTTTGACTTATTAAAACCTGTTTATAAAGTCATAGAGATATTTGAGGTTTAGAAATTGGGGTGAAGGAATGAAATCATATCTTTAAAAATGAATTATAAGTGATTATAGGTATACCATTTAACTTTTCAGTTTCCTTATTTATAAAATAGGGACAATAATACTTTCATTACATTCTTCACTGGGTTATTGTGAGAACAGAGATTTTTAAACTATACAACCTTATATAAATGTGAGCTTATGATTCTTCATATGTCTCTTGCTCCATCTTTCCTCACCTCCACTCTCATTCTTGGGGGTAGCCCTCATCATTCAGATTTGTCTCCTTCCCCACCCTGGTGAAGAGTGTGTAGGGAGGAGAGAGGATGCATTTTGATACTATCCAGTCTTAATTATATTTGAGACAATTGGTACATCTCATATAGCTTATTTTCTTGATTAGCTTAGCAAAAGTAATTAGAAAAAAATACCAAATTGGGAGAGATATAATTAATTTCATAATGACTTTGACATCCTTTGGTTGCATGTCAAGTGATAAAAAATATCCCTTAAAGATTCCAATAAAATGGTAGGGTAAGATATTATCACCACTTACTTCTGATATATTGAGTTTTTTTCACTTATGTTAATTTCCTTTCCCAAACTAGGTTCCAAATTACATGACAACTGAGAAAAATGACCTCACAGATACAAAAGAATATGAGGACAGAATGTTGTATTCAATATTTTTTTCTGTCTCCATGGTACCTAAAATGGTGCTCAGAATATTACAGATATTCCATGAATATTTACTAATTGAGTGATTGACGGTGATTAATTCTTAGTGTGTGAAACTCTAAAGAAGTAATTTTTCATTCAATTAGGTGTTGAACATTACCCTAGCTATCAAAGTATCTTAATAAGACATAGATAGATATTAACTTATAAAGAAAAATTAAGATTGGTAGGGTTTCTAGAAAATTGAATGCCAAGAGAAAGGAAAAACAAGTTTTCTTTCTCTTCAGATGAAGGAAGGATTAATCTTCATAATATCACTCTCACAGGTGTCAGTTTTATTTTCATTATTTCAACAAACATTAAATAGCCACTATACATAAGATGTAATGTTAGATATTAAGGGTACAAAGACAAAAAGTTCTAAGCTGCAAAAAGCTTATTGTTATTATGCTCAAAGGCATAATGTTACTAATTCTTTGATAAGAGTAAATATATGAATTTCTGTGGGATTGAAACTGCCTTTAAACCAGGTTATCCAAAGGTAGCATGGAGGCTATCTATCTTCTAACAATGAAATAAGCTCACATTGGTGCAGTATTAAGTCCAAATCTCTGGATCCTATTTCATAGATTTCTAGAGAATGGGTTTTCTTATCCACTTTAGAAGTTGAAATCTACTACAAGTATAGAGGGCATTTGAGGTATTTGAGAATAGTATAGAGGAAAGAGAGGAGGAAGGATTTAGATTACAGACTGAAGCTGAACTGCCATTCTTTTGTCTCTCCCCATGAAGACCTGAAAGGACAAGCCCTGTAGATGAAGAATCTTGAAAACTTAGAACATAATTATTTTATCTAAGGAAAAAAAATATATGAAAGAAGAAAGAGGGGATTTAGTGAATTTATCCAACAGAAACACACCTTAGAGTAGTTGGCAAAGGGATAAAAAGAATTTGGGCTATGATCTAGAAATTTTAAGAACTGCAATATGAAAAACTCAAGATACATGAATAAAGACCATTGCAGGGAAGGGATCTAAAGCCAAACATCTTTGAAATACAAAGTATTCTAAAAGCTCAAAAAGCTCTCTGGCCAAACTGAAACAACTCAATTCTTTGAGGGCCAATTATCTCCCACATCATCCATTTTGGTTGAATGAAAGAAAAAGTTTGTTGGAATCCAGATAACAAAATAGTCAAAACAACTGTGTATGGTCCTGTTATTTTAATTAAAACCATGAGATTACATATATCTGTAAACAGATTACCCTATCTATTATAATACAATATTGCCCATAGCCAGAATTATTTAATGCAGCAATTGCTTTCATTCCTATGCCTTCAAACAGGAAATCCTCCTTGTTGTTTAAAGATTAGATAAGAGATTATCCAATTTAAACTGAGTCCCCATCCAATGGTTCAGTTGGGTTTGTACCTCACAACATTTCTTCTGAGTATGTCAGCTCATTATTGGCTGAATTTGAGCAGATCACTTGGCTCTCATAGAGCATGGTATCTCTGCTAGATGGATGAATGTGTTGACTCCCTAGACTTCAGGGTCAGCTACAATCTACCAATTATAGCCTTGGATTAGATTAAATATTACTAGGCTCTTTTAACTGGAATGCTACATGCTCTTTAAAAAAAGGTAGAGTCCCTTTAATTTAGAATTGGTAGAAGTACCTCCAAACCTGCTCACTCAGGATCTTGGCTCTGAGATGTCACCTCCTAGGCAGGAAACTGGAGAGATATAACCTTTCTTGTTCAACAATTCTTCCTGGTTCTAAACTGGATTCCCTTAGGACCTCACTATAATTTATGGTGAATACCCATTACATATTCCAAAATCCTATTGAGTATATACAGTCTGCAATCTGGGAGGCAAGTTCATTTCCTCTGTTGGCCTTTTTATATACCATTGACCTATTCAAAGCCTTATATTACTTATAGCAGGGATCAACAAATGTTTTATTCAAAGAATTAGCTAGAAAATGTTGTAGACTTTACAGACCCAGAGGCAAAATCAAGGATATTATACAGATACCAAGAGAGGTATAAGGTAGGTAGATAATAAGAGAGTAAATAAATTTCCATAATTTTTTATTGATGAAATTCAAAACAAAAATAATTGACTATCATTTGCTAAAATATAGGTCTACTAATGGAATTCTTTTTTGGAGCATAATAATTTGCTTAAGTGAAGTTCAAAGTTATTTTCCCCATCAAAAATTAATGACTGATGTTCATCTGCTAATTTTAATCTATAATGAGACTACATATTTTGAAAAATGTCTTTTCACACAAATATTTACTATAAAATAATGAAGTTGATGCATGAACATATAAATTTATTTGAGCATATCCATCACATGAAGAGCATTTACAGAATTTTCTTAAATTCTTTTCATATTTTTCTTTTACCATGTCCTTACATTACAGATTAATTACTTCCCTTTGAAGTTTAGATGGAAGCTCCTCAACTACACAGCTAAATGGATTTTGAAGTATGAAAATTAATTTTGTGCTTATTTCAAGGTCCGAAAAATGCTGCTGAAACTGTAGTTTGAGCTCTGAAAATATATCCCTGCAAATTTATGTGGAAATAGAGATCTCCTTTCTTGTTTTAATTTTAACATGGAAAATATGCAAAGCATCTTGACATTACTTGTTTTCATTCATTGGTTATCAAATTGACTTTACCACAGCATAGGTTTCACACAGAAATGTGGTTTGCCTTTTAATTCCAGCTTGAATTCATTTTAAAAACTTTATCAATTCTACAGCAAAAGCTAATTTCCAAAGCCATTCGATGTTTGATCATAATGGTTGAAGGCAGTTCTCCTTGTTCAGAAAAAAGTTAAATCTTGCCCGAAGCTCAAAAAAAATCATAACAATAAATTGCTTTTCTTCTTTCTTTGATTGATGAATGATATGTATCAATGGTAATAAAAGTAAAATAAAATGTTATGGAACAGCAATATACATGGCACTAGAAATGCTATGGAGTTAAAACTATGTAACTTTAATTTGTAGAAAACCAAGCAGAATTCTTAAAGTATTAAGAATACCACATGTAGTGTCCATCCCCACTATTCAATTTTATATTTGTAGTATTAAAGCAGTCATAGACAATACACAATTGATTAAGCATGTATCTATTCCAATAAATCTTTATTTATGGACACCAATATTTGAAATTGATATGATTTTCACATGAAATATTATTTTGATTTTGATTTTCCAAACATTAAAAAATGTCAAAACCATTTTTTTTTACAAAAATAGGTAATAGGCTTGCTTACTCCTAATCTACAGAATATACTTTATACATGAAAGAGCCTCATCCTTATATCTTTTTGTCTCTGTTTTTATCCCTCTCATCCTTTAACTTGTTAAAGACTGAAGGTGGTATTCTCTTACATACAATTGATATATTGCCATGACTACTAAATGTTCATCTATTTGGGATGATTTAGTTGAAGTCTTAAAGACACGTCAGAATGCAGAAAGATACTCTATCATCCTCTCTACATCTTAGAAATCACTTTGATTTGAAAATGAATTATGAAGTAGTTGAAGGAATAGTGAGGAATAGTTTTTGACATGGAGAATATAGGACTTAGTAGAATGTGACCATTGTTTTCAGATAATGGAAGAGATTTCATTTATCTTATTTTTATTTATCATATACACTTACAGAAGTCACAATTAGAGCCCCAATCCACTTTCCTGCCTTCCACTGATCCAACTAAAGGAATATTTAGAACTTCCCCCAAAGTAAAATGGGGTTCCTCTGAAGAAATGATTTCCCCATCCTTAGAAATATTCAAACCAGGGATGACTGGTTTGATGCTTTCAGCAGAGGAGATTTCTGCATCAAGTTGTGTAGGTGTCCTAAATGAGCCCTAATACCTTTCCAACTAAAACATTCTGGCATTATACTATGTTGTCTAAAATTCTATCACAGAGTCTCAATGCAATAGCTACAGGTACCAGAGAAGAAAACAGAAAAAAGAGGGAAATTTTCTCAGTGGGGCCAGATTAATAATCCACAATAATTCCAGTGGAGTGCTTATTGATTTGACCATCAGGACTCTCTCTAGAGACAATAAATAAAAAACTGTATTATTTGCAATAGTTACTCAAAACAGCTAAATTCAGCAGCTGGAAACTCTCAGGAATTGCCCTCCTCCACATTCATGTATTAGCTATGCATATGTTTGTATTTGTGTTCATGGTATGTCCTGCCATGCATTTTTCATTCATTTGTCCTCGATCCTCAAATAGATTGTAAAATTGTTGAGATAAGGACCACGTTTGCTGTTACAAACCCACCTGGTTTTAATTTACACTGTGAAGAAAGACAGTTCTCCTGTGGCAGAAAGACATTGAACCCTGGAGGCAAAATGTAGCTGTTTTCATCTTTTGTTCAATTCCCATCAGGCAGCTACTTTTTAAGACATTGGAGAGATTTGTGACATTTGAGAGAGGCTTCACTGTGATCCAGCTTAGCAGACAAACATTCTAAAAAATTAGAAGGAAATTCTTGCCCACTTAGAATAGGAGGGGCAGAAATCACAGAGCTTCCCTTCATTCACAAAGTCTCTCCTCATTCACAGATCTTCAGAGAATTAGTACTTGATAACTGACACCGAGTTCAAATGAAATATTTGTAAAGGGTTTAGCACAGTGCTTGGTACACATTGGTGATTTATAAATGATTATTCCCTTCCATTCCTTTTTCCCATTCCTAATCTCCTTCTGTTTCTTATAGCTGACTCTGCCACTGTAAAACTCTATGGTGATATGGTAATAAATAATCAAGATTAACCTTTTTGTGGGGAGAACTATTGTACTTGATGAGCTAGTGAATGGCACGATGCTGAAACACTGATGGTCATAAAAGACTTGGCTAAAGTTAGAATGATCTATAAAAAGAGAATAGAATGAGACAGGCAAAATTGGGGGGAATGAGAAGAGGAGATAGGACAATATTAAAGAATCTTAAGCACAGAGATGAAAATGATAATGGAGTAACTAAAAGTTGTTAAATGATTATGATATTACATTGAAAATGCAGAAAGTGAATGGAGGGCGGGTTTGAGGGACAGAGAATTAGTGCATAGTTGCTGATGTTCCTTGTATTATCCTTAGAGATCAAGGATGTTTATTGCCACACTAAAGCACACGGGAGGCAGAGTGCATTAGAGTATCTGAAAATGCTAGGTTGAAAGAACAAACAGAATTGACACTGTGCTGGCTATATTCTGATGTCATGGAATTTGTAAATTTTGGTCTTAATGATTATTGTTTTAGTACCAGCTAATGCCTCAAGATATAAGATGTGATTGTAAAATAATTAGCCTGAATTTGTAAAACATATCTATAAAATTTTTGCGTTCAAGTGTTATTTAAAAAAATTAAAATTAAAAAAAAAACCTAAAAACACTTATCTCATGCTCTCATGCAGAATGTATTTGGACCTCCTTCAGAAACTGCTTTTCAAGCCAGTATACAAGCCATACAAGTACACTAGCCTCATTACTTTAGAATTGCTCCTCCTATTTAATCCTAAATTGAATCCATGATATTGTCCATCTACCTATTTTTGTCTTTGTCTCTGAATGAATTCTGGGTGTTTTGGAAAATCAAATCATCCTTAAGAAATGATGCCTCCCCATCACTGAAGATATTTAAGAGAATGTACCACAAGTTTTGAAAGTGTTAAGATGATTTAAGAATTGTAGCATCATAGGAATAAGACAATTTTCTTTGTCTTTAAAAACAGACCTTGAAGAATTGTAGATGTATTCATGGGAGAGAGGTGTGCTCCATAATATACTAGACACCTCATGAGGATTACATGTGCTATCAATGTAATATTTGTTGTCATATTGCTTTCAAAGAGAGCTTCCTGATAGAAATAGGGCACTTAGAGTCAAAAATCTGCCTTCTTGCCATTTTTTTGAAACCTTGAGAATGTATGATCATATGGTTTAAATTCTTGTTACAAAATAGTAAAAGCCATGTGAATTCTAAGACATGATCTTGAAGGAAAAAAGATGAAGGAATAATTAAAATTAGCAAGTGTAGTAACAATCTTTTCAGAGACATTGATAGTGATTCTGTCTTAGTTTTGAATGCTTTTTGAGAATTTCTGGCATTATTCAAATTCTACATTATTTTGGAAATGATTTCAGATATGTTCCAGATACAAATGTCCAGATATTTTTATTTGGCCTGTCATATCTCAGTAGTTTAGAGGAGAAGGTAGAAATTTCACTAAGAAGATGAAAATACCAGAGATAGCTGAAACAAATATATATGAAGGAATCTATGCTGAAAATGGTGCAATTTTAAGAGCATTGAGAAATCAATTCTCATGACAACTATGGAAAGATGAAACAGTGGAAGATACTGAATAATTAGGAAAAATCATGAATAATAGTAATATCCAAAACATTGTTCAAAGAATATTAATAACTACTAACACATGTGCTGATTTTGTCATCTCTATTATTCAAGCTTCTTGTGAATTGGACCTCTCCAAAAATAGAATAGGTGGTCTTAGAAATGAATAGATTTTCCTCTCCCTAAAAGTCTTAATGGGAACTTTGAATAATCACTAGTTGAAAATATTTCAGGGGGCATTTTTGGTTCAGTACTGTTTGGATTAATGGACTTCAAAGTTCTTTCTAACTGAGATTTTGTTATTTCATGAATTTGAGTCATGAAAAATTTCCAAGTTATTGAAGTTTTCCTAAAAGTATTCATATCAACTAGGGTAAAAATGAGTGCCTCTGGTTACTAGGAGCCAAAGTCAATCATGGAGCCTGAAAAGGAGCATAAATAAGAGAAAATTTAATCAATTCAATTTTTAGACAAACATCTTTTCTACTTTTGTCACTAAACAGACTTCCATCCCATCTGACTTCATCTTAGCTCTCCTGGTGACTTGATCATAGGAAATCTCTTTTTAGAGCATTAAATCCCCCCCACTTTTTTCCAACTAAGGCTAAATCCAAGCATAGTAAATAGCCTTCTTTAGAACTAATAACAACATATTTTGCTCCTTTCCTGGTGCATTGCACTCATGGTTTCATGTCCCTACCCCATTATCTTATGGGTGATATCTGGGCTATAATGGAATTTAGATATTTGGGATACCCTTTTCTCATTCAGCTGCTGGTGAAAGCTAACCTGGATTGATTTGAGTAAATGAAAACCATTTGGTCAGATTAATTAAAAAATGAAGTGAAATGGTTGAGTGAATATAAGATTTTGAGATAAAGCAAAGTTTAACTGATTCCACTGATTGTTTTCACTATCAGTGATTGCTTACTGATGAAGATGCAGTCTGTAGTAAATAGATCCTGAGCAATTATTCCATTGCTCAATGAATTGCAAATTCATTGAGAATATGTTGATATTGCTGCATGTTTCATGTATCTTTATGTAGCACTCTCTGAAGCACTCTTCCTCTTAAATAGGTACCTAGAAAAGCTCCTCATATACTTAAAACTAATATTTTGTAGTTTAGCACCTGCTCTAAATCATTGCTCCAAAGTTTTCACTTGTTTCCTTTTATCAGCTAGCCAGAGGACACACTAGTTAAACAAAGTATATTTAATCAAACAGCATAGAAAATAAATTGACTAAAAAACATCCCTTTATGGCATGTGGGACACACTCTCCCTTGGGTGATCCCTGAATTTTGAAGGAAGGCATCCTTGTACAGAACACATGAGTAGGAATATGCATAGAGAGTATGAGTGTAGGGAAGATATGGGGTAAGGGATCATGTATGAAGTGGCAAAAGCCAGGAACTCAAAGTACTTATAGCACACATGTGGCCAGGGAGCATGTATGGACAAGACAATTCATATATGTGTATAGTTCTGTAGAACTCCTATTGTCACATTTATACTGAATGTAACTAATTTGTTCATAGTTTGGGAGCTCATTGAGAGCAGAACCTGTTTTCTCCCTTTCTTTTGTATCCTCAGTAATTATCAAAGTTCTAGGAGGACAGAACTCTATGGTACTCTTCACTTGATGGGCTGAAGGCATCGTTTCAATGAACCCCTTGTTGTCTTTACTTGTTTCCTAGGCACTAAGAATTTTCTCTGGCTTCATCTTCTCTTTAGAGTCATCTGCTGGGCTCTTGTCTGTGGTCCACAAAGGTGTGCTGAATAGAAATTCTCTCCAAGACAACAGCAGGCTAACAGTTTTTTAGACCACAGCTGAAGGTCAAAGCCAGTGCCCCCGGCTTAAAGCAGCTGACAAAAGCCTGTTGGAACATACTAGACTTGCTCCAACACTTGCTTTTGACGGACAATGTCTGGTGCTGACAGGAAGTATAATGGTCTCTGGATTATGTCTGATTTAAGATTAGAAAGTTTCTTGTAAAGCCATTGTTAGTTATAATACTGGATCCTATCTCATCCAAACCAATGCCAAGGACTTCTCGAAAAAACAAAACCAAATAAAACAAAGAAACATTAAGAAAACAAAACAAAACATCAAAGGAGCTTTGTGCAAATTAGGGTCATGGCTAACAAAGTTGACACTTTTCTCAAAGCCGTGCAAATGAAGTTGAGCAAAAACAAAAGCTAGCTGAGGAAGGCAAGGCCATTGCCCTCCATCCTTCTGATCCACATTCCTGCCTCTATTTAGAACTAGTAACAACATATTTCGTTCCTTTCCTGGTGCATTGCACTAACAGTTTCATCCCTCCATTGTCTTATGGGTGATATCTGGGCTATAATGGAACTCAGTTACTTGGGATACCCTTTTGGTTTGATAACCATCACCACCACCACCACCACATGGTTCAGTGTGGACTTCTGAATCTTTTTTTGGGTGTGTTATGGATTCCTTTAGTGAAGTCTGGTGAAGTTTATGGTCCCCTTCTCCAAATAATATTTTTAATGCATGCAATAAAATAAAAAAATTTAAAAAACCACTGCAAAAGAAAAATTACATGAAATGGAGTTATAAACATATTTAAAAAGAAAAAAATAGTTCCTGGATAAGGGAAGAACCCCAGAGTGAGTCTGGGGGTGAGAGAATGCCCAATCCAGGTTTTTCTCTTTAGTACTGATTTGACCTTGAACAATTATACTTCTTTGGGTCTCAGGTTTCTCAACTGTAACAAAATGGGATTGGATTTGCTGGTCTCATGTATTTTCCAGCTTTAAATTCATGCCCCTATGACTTGTTGCCTCCAACCATGTGTGAGAAAAAGACAAGGAAAAGTTACAAAAACAAAAGTTAACTTTTGTGCTGCATTGTGTATTTCCAACATCAATAAACAATTTTGAATGTTCATGCCAACTCCAATCAACTTGTAAATAGCTCCCTTTCCTTCCCCAAAGATGCTCTCTTCATGATGGTTGAGATGGCAAGTCATTGTGCTTTTCCAAAGCCTGCCTACTATCAGTTGTTACTTATTATATGAAGTGTTTCTATATCAAGGGAAATAAAATTGCCAAAGAAAAGTATGTATCATCCCAGAATAATTGGATCAGAAGCTTAGAGATATTTATGATGAATGTTAAAAAA